>JAPKLW010001252.1:0-104838 GCA_026898455.1 Plectranthus barbatus
TGGCATAGGAGTTGCTAGCATCACTTACTGCTAGGACATTCTTCAGTAGGGAGGCAATGTTCAGCACTGTGAAGAGTGTGATCCCAGATAGCATGCCTATGTAGTGATAACTTGCCAACAGAGGAATTGTGATGATCTGCATTCATACATATTAAAAAAAAAAAAAAACTCAATCAATATACTGTTTGTTGTCTGCATTGTGTTCATATCATGTGTCTGAATCCCAACAGCGTACTCCGAAAACTCGAGCAACCATGATGGAGCCTATGATACTATCCACAAGGGGATACAGGGAAGACTGGAAGATGAGAAGGCCCAAACCTGAAATTTAAACCACCAATCATGAAGCCAAATAGGGTGCTGCTGCAGTATTACTAGCAGGAAGTGTTCAAACCATGCCTGAGATTACAAGAACTGTTCCCACATCCTTGGTTGTGTAACCAAGGCCTCCAACTTCTCTGGGGCTCTCAGCCCATAATGAGAATATCTGTTCAAGTGATGAGAAACATAAACCTGAACATCTTGCTGTAACAGAAACTTGGGAAATTTGAGTCATTCAGCCGCGGCTTTACTTGCCTCTGAGTAAGCCATATCATGAAGTGAGAAGATGCAGAATACAATGATGGATGACATAAGTGGCCAGTTCTTGAACAGGCTCTTTTTGGAAGACATGGTGTTGTTAGACTGTTGAGCTGCTGCCTCCAAAGCATCTTCATATGAAACTGGAGGCTTTGAGTTGTGTGTGTGAAGTGTTTCCTGAAAATATGATTCATTATATGAAATCACATGCACACATTTCTAGATTTCTGCTAAAATTCTTTAACTGTCAATATTCTTGCAATTGCAGCAGAAAGTATACACTATGCATTTCATCAGGAAGTGAAGAAACATACCGGGATCCAGAAACAAGCAATAGTTACAATGCCGGCGAATATTGAGATGATCAGACAGGGCAGGAAATATGGGAATCTACAAAAGTTTTCTGAGTTAAAAGTTTATAAAACCAGAACTTTAAGGTAATCATGGTTGAATGAATGATTAAAGTACTACACACCTTGCAAAAAATGAGTCTGATGTGAATATTCCTGGGTATTTCTCTGCAGGCTTAGTCCAAATTATGTAACCAAACAAGTACAAGTGTTTAGTAGGTGAATGATGATGGACATACATAACACACACATACACATGTAAATTAGTACCTGTGCAAGAAAGCCTCCCAAAGCTGGTCCAATAACTAATCCTGAACCCCATGCTGAGCTAACCTATGAAAAATTTAAGTAGAATTCTTGTGATAATCAGTAACTCAAGAAACTACATCTCCCTCTTCAAGTATCTATCTGAACTAGAGGGTGTTTCATAGTATTCTCAGAATGAAGTAGTAGTGAACGCACCGCTGATAGCCCAAAAGACTGGTATTCGTCGCGAACTATTTCACATGCATATGCCTGGTTACAGAGTGGAGCCATGAGATGAGGAATCCAAATGGAAGAAAAGAAAAACATATATACAGCATTCTGCAATTTGGTTGCATCATACCCTCATTGGTCCAAGTAAGCCATTCAAACTACCAAGAAGAAACCTGGTGGTGATGGCCATCCAGTAGTTTAGACTAAGGCCAAACAGAGTGTTGAAAACAACCCTGTAAGTAAAATACACCCCCAATTAATTAGTTGGATGCCCAAAATGAATGTCTAGAGAAGCTTTCTGGCAAGTTGATTGAATACTAACACTGAGGCACAGCCTATGATTATTACAGGTTTTCGACCGTATCTATCAGCAAACGCTCCCCAAAAGATGGAAGTTGTAGCTCTTCCAAGCATGAATGCAGAACCTTCATAAGGTGTTGTTTGTTCAGACTAGCTAAGAACATTGTAAAAAGAGGTTAGCAGCCTACCTACGAAACCGGCATAGTAACCAATGTCCTCTTCTCTTTCTGCAATGTGAAAGTCCCTTATCTGCAACACAAAAATGGACAATGCAACGATACAAATCAAGACAAAACGAGACAGATAATTCCCTTTAATGTATAGATATAATGTGCCATACAAAGTTACAGAAAGTAACTATTTTGTCAGAAGTGAAAATCCTACATGACTACATCCATTCAGTGAGTTCCAAAAGCAAACTGTTTGATCTAACATTCCTAAAAACTGGCGACAGAACATATTGAATGCTTTATACATCATACATCAGTAAGCCGTTGTCGGATAAAATGTACGGCGGTTGAAGGTAATAACAATAACAACACAGTTCGGAGATGAACATTTGTTCATTAACTGACATATCATGTCTCAAAGTTATAACTATTATTACTCTGCAGATTGAAGTAATAGTGAGAGCAAAAGTCATGATCTTGACTTCTTTTGCTGATAATCAGAACTTTTTGTGGAGAGGTGAGATATTTTCGGCTTTCTTTTATTTTACAAAAGGAAGTGATGAAAATAAATAATTTGCTTACCATGAAATAAAGGAATGGGAAGAGAGATGCTATTGTGAGAGCTGTAGACAAGGAATACAACAAAGAAAAGATAAGTTTTTAGTATCAAAGCAATGAAACAGGTGTGCAGACAGCAAATACTAAGGCCAACAAATCTCATAAAATCCATGTATGCGTTTGTGTATGGCGAGAGACAAGCACAGAGAGAGAGAGAGAGAGAGAGAGGGTAGGAGGGTTGATTAGTTAATTACCAGCAGCGAGCACAATAATCCAGACAGTGAGAAGTTGTTTGAGAGGCAGGCCTCTTTGCCTCTGCTTCTTCCTATCAACCTCACATCCTGGGCACCCATCGAAGTAGAAGTAGTTATCTTTTTGAAGTAAACTCTCCTCGTTTTCAGCTGCAGCCATTTTCTCACTCTCTCTCTCTAATGCTGCAGTGCTAGCACATATACATACTATATATAAACACACATTATATGTTCAAGATATTTCATGGCAGTGATGATGATATGTGGATAAAAGAGTTGGGGTGGCAGTCAACAGTGGTAAACTGATAATATCATGAGAGAATAATATCAAATTATATTTGGTTTATAAATTTGAGAGCAAGCTATATTATTCCTAAAACACCCCTCACTAATTTGTAAATACTCTTTGAAGGAACAAAAACATGAACAACTAACTCAGTTTCAAACTATTATTTCTTTTAAGTAGAAGAATAAAACTTTTTGTATGAATTATTGGAATGTTTTCGAGAAAGGCAACTTCGAATTATTGGGGTTCTAGCAGCACACATACTAGTAGCATTGCCAATACCTTATATCTTAATCTATCTCGTTGTTTAAAATGGTATAGAGTCCTATGTTGAGATTAAGTTGAATTTTTTTTAGTGGTCAAATTTATTAATTTAAGTAATAATAATCATTATAAAAAAAATTAATTATGAGATGAAATATTCTATTTAATATTCTCAACAAAAAATTAAGATTTTAAAAAATATCACAAATCCTATTAATCAAATAAAAGATTAATTATGACAAATGACTATAGTAATATTATCTTATATGGCACCTATCATAAAAATATAGGATATCTTATTTGGCTTGAAGTAATTGTACACGTGACCCGAAATAGAATTGTGCAAACTAACATTATGTTATATTTGTTCCTAGTTCGGGCACAAGTAATTTAAACACTATATATAAATTAATAGTTTATGAGTTCAAATTTTAATGTAAATATGTGAGTGGAGTGAGATTTTAGTTAATGTATTATATTTCAAACAAAATATTATACTATTACATTTAGGGGTGTAATTTAGTGATAAGTTTTATATGTGTGTTAAATAAGAATAAATTTTATTGTTTAATTTTATGTGATTTACGGTTAATGCTTAATTCAATTCATGCGCATTTTATTATGTTAATTTGATGCCTTGAACTTGAAGACTAGATTCATAAATCACGAAGCTGATAATTTTAATCATTATTATATTTTATAAGTGAATTTGTCGTGCATTGTTTACTGTATTATCATCATTAATACGAATATTTTGATGCATTTATGATTTATCCAAATAATGAACTCTGCGTGTTTTTTCTTTTGGAGAATATATGCATTTTACTCGTTAAATTGTATGCATTTTAATGTATAATACAATGCTTTTTATAATTAGATTATATGTCTTTTATAGTAGAATGTATGCATTATAGGTGATTTAATGCATTATTATATGGCTTGTATTATAGTTAAATGATTATCGTGTGAGTTTTTATTTGGTAAATGTAATAGGGATTTTATCACCAAAATTCAATAAAAAAAGTGCACACAGAAAAAGTTATATGTAAGCATTAATACGATTAATTAATGAACCAAATTTATTTATTTATCACGTGAATGAAAATATTAAAACTTGATTATATATATGGTGCTAAAAAAATTTATATTAGATAGAAATGGATTTGAGTCGAAGATTGACTCATATAAATGGTTGTGATTAAAAAAAACACTAATTAATGATAATAATAATAATAATTAAGAATGGTATATTTTTAACATAATATCTAAAAAAACAAAATATTGTGAACAAATTCTAATTTGGACAGTTAATTTGGTGCAAACAAAAATGTGAATCGATTTTTGTTTAACACAAACTGACTTAAAATGATTTGCCAAGAAGACCAAAATGAATAGGTATTATATTTCACTTGAAACTAATAGTTTTGTGATTATTCTAGATAATTAACGAGATAACTTTTACAATAAATATAAATTGGTATATTATAAAATATAGCTGTGGGACTTACGGAATGATTAAAAACAAATCCCATTCGAAAAGTAAGTGATTAAAAAATTTGTCTACATCTAAGAAGACATAAATCCGAGAAACAATATAGACATGTGTGTGGAGAATTAATACATTTATTAAAAAACAAACAAACAAAAAAAAAAAAAAAAAGAGAAAGGGAAAAAGAAACTAATACAAAATGAAGTAGAAAAATCAGATTACAAAATCCATATGAACAGATTCAAATTTAAAAATTTTCTATTCTCGAAGAATGAGGAGTATGGGGGAGTTCACGTCTTCATGATTAAAATAGATAAATTCATTTTAATATATGATAAAATTGGTTTATATATTTATGATTTAAATTGTGGTATGAGTATAGAATACACAAGGAATAATAAATATTCTAAGATGACTTGAAATCGCAATATTAAAATTAAAAGTAAATTGAACAATTCAAAAATAATGAAAGGTTGAGATTCGGTGCAGAGCACATTTGAACTCTTAGATTAATTACATCAATGATGAAAAAAAAATACTCTCTCCGTTCCGTCATATTAGGGACAGAGAAAAATGCACAATAACCAATATGTATTAGTGTAGAAGAATTAATATTTTATTGGTAAGGGGGAAAAATTTTGTCTTTTTAGGAAATGAGACTAAATCTAATAAACGAGACGAACCGAAAAAGAAAATGAGACTAATATGACGGGATGGAGGGAGTACTAATTATGAAAAATAATTATAATCTCGTCAAGCATAGAATATATAATAATTAAATAAAATATATTTTAAGCATAAAATATAAATAAAAAAACATAAAATTGTAAACATGTTTTATACTAAACCATTTATTTAAGGTAGATAAATGACGTAGATTTACTCTTATTTAATACGGTGTGACTCATTATACCACTGAATCTATTCACTATACATATGTGAAATGAGTTAGGTATAAACTAATTAAATTGAATGAACTATAATTTATACTATATGAATGGATATGTTTTTTTTGGGTGATTTTTAATATTTCTCTTTCTCTCATCCAATATGATTGTTATGTAGAAAAATTAAAACATTAATAATATATAACTTATTTAATTGTTTTTTTACATATGATAATTTTTCTACGAGATTTATATGACATATCTTCGAATTTATAATTTTGCAAGGAACTACAATAGATATTTAATGTCTAATATATATTGTCATCAATCATTGATAATATTTCTTCAAAATAATAATATAATCGGATATACTCCTTCCATCTCTAATTATTAGTCCCCAATTGAAATGAACGATAACCAATGTTTGTGAGTGTAGTGGAATTAATAATTTATTGGTGAGTGTGAAAAAGTTTATCATTTTAGGAAATGAGACTTATAAATGAGACAGACAAAAAAAGTAAGTGAAACTAATAAATTGGGACAGAGGGATTATTATAAATGATTTATAAAAATATAAGATAATAGATTTATGGTCATATTAATCAATATGTAATTAGATAATAATTTGAAAAAAAAATTAAATTATTTTAAATTTGTTAAAGTTCATAAACCATAATTTAAGGTGAAAGTCGACAAGACTTATAAGTCTATCGTGTAAATAATTTTAAAGCTCGAGACCTAATCTTTCTTTTCAAATAGGTTTTGGATAGTGTTGTGAAGGATGATAATATTGGCATACGAATTGAAAATGGGAAAGTAAAGAGCACAAAATTTACGTGGTTCGACAATTTGCCTACATTCACGGTGGAAGAGCTCATCAACACCTTTTATTATCAACCACAT
Organism: Plectranthus barbatus; assembly: GCA_026898455.1. NCBI lineage: Eukaryota > Viridiplantae > Streptophyta > Magnoliopsida > Lamiales > Lamiaceae > Plectranthus > Plectranthus barbatus. Next base: position 6,515 of record JAPKLW010001252.1, read on the forward strand.
CAAATACATGAATATATCAGAGTATTTATACTAAAACCCCTACGAGGTACTAAAATCGTATTTTTATTATCCGCCTCTCTCCCCTCGCCGCTCGCTCCGCATGCATTTGCCTGCATCTTCTTTGCTGATATATAAGTCATATCAACAGATAGTTCAGGAACTAATTAATTTGACTCATACCTACATCATTAACACGGATTTGGTAATTTAGCTTACGTACTACACGATTATATATAAACATTAATCTAGTTTGAAATATTACAATATTTAATATATGAGCCAATTCGAGGTTTTTTTTTTCCTTTTTCTCTTAAAATAGTAGAAGGATTTACAACTTTATTCTGTGAGTTGGGATCGCAATTGACACTGATATAAAATCTGAAATATAGCTAGAGAATTGAGTGAGTTGAGATAAATATTAAATCTTTAACGTATAATAACTTAAGATCTTGATTTATAACAAAACTTTGAACGTGATCACTTCACATGTTGAATAAATAATTGTAGTACATATGATTCATATTCTCTGCAAAAAGAATAATAAAGTTTCATAGATGACTTGGAATCGCAATTACAACTTTTGAGTAAAATAATTAAGAATATATAGGGAGACTAAATTCAGTCCTAAAAAATAATGTACGTGTCAAACAAAAATAAATATATTTGATTATTATTGTAGAGTGTGGATTCATTTTTTTTAATAAAGTGAAATTTAATATCGTATTTACTCTTTTGTTGGGAGATTTTATGTTATCTATGAAGCTGCTAAACCGATGTAAATTAATACAAATGACACAACTGTTGGTCCCGTGATTAGAGTAAGTTTGATGCACAACAAAAATTTCAAGAGTAAATTTGCACTTACAAATTGGTGGTTCTTGACCAGTTTGTATTTCTGTAAAACCATTTGTTAGCGAGTTTGATTTTTAGGTTCAATTCGAGTATACTTCAACACTAGAATGTGTTGAGTTTCAAAATCCTTGCAATAAAATAAATAGCAAATGATTTATAGAGGTTTGGACAAAATGTCATACGTCATCTCTTCAGACCAGAGTCTGAAAATTCACTAAGCTTTAGTTACAGGTTGATATTGTGATCTATCACTATTTGGTAGATGCCAATGCCTACCAGTTCACTAGCTCACTCATCTAGGCCCCTGCTTCCTTCTGCTTCATAGAACTTGGAGTGTGGGCACACCATGCAGCCTCCTATTTGGAAAATGGTAGCTGTATAGTTCTTCCCGAACTCTCGAACTTGTGGCTTAACGCCCGTGATAGTTGCAGCTTGGAGATAGTTGTGACAACTGTGTTTTTTCTTGAAATGAAAGAACATCAAGAAATAACTCAAGCTGAAAAGCTATGAGTCTCGTGTTCAAAGATGACACTCGGATGGCTAAGTTTTAGCCTTGAGAGTAGAAACACTTTGAGTTTTCACTTGCGCAGAGTATCGTTACCTTTTTTAGTTTTCTATCTTTTTGTTTCTGTAAGTACTTCGTCTATTTATAGATAAAGTAGGAGCGTATTCAACTTTGTAGCCATTTAGAGACAATATGAACGATGTCCAATCTATTGCATCTCATTTTCTGATGGGAGTAGGGCGCTTTTCCTGAAGTTCTGAATCTGCTTCGTCCATTTCTGGCATAAGATGTCGATTTGCTGCTTTTATATCAGAATAGCTTTTCCAGTCCGAGGAATCTGAACTAGTTTACGTAACTTCAGTCTTTAAGGAATCTCCATTCTTAAAGACTGTTTTTTAAGAATTCCTCTGACTTATTCTCTTTGTCTCTAAGTGTGAGTGAAAATTGAGTTTGTAAACTGGAGAAGAGCCAAGCTGGTGTCTTCGATCAACTTCTCTGATTTATCAATTTCAAACTAGAAGTCACTTTCTTCTTATTCTTCACACGGTCCAAACTAGTGGTTTAGATTCCGACCCAGTTTGTCTTGATCAACTCCATCAGTTCCAATACAACTCGATAGTCATCCTAACAAGGACATTACAAGTTTGTATGGACTAAGCTAATCTAGAGACACTCTATATTGATGGCTTCTATACATTCTTTTGACATATCAAAACAACAAGTAGGTAGGAATACTTCCTAACAATTTTTCCCTTTTTGATGTTGTCAAAAACCATCTCTATTAAGCTGGTAAACGATCATTTTTGAGTTTACAAAAGATATTCTAACAAGTTTTATTACTCAAAACTGAATACCTTGATTGCTCAGCCTACCCTATGAATCTTCCCCCTTAATAGGAGAGATATTTCTCGATAATAATTTTAGGGTGAGAAAAATTTGTTGATTACATAAAGGTGTGTGAGATCAGCAGGAGAAGTGTTGGTCCCGAAATATCAGAGTCGTCGTGTTGTAAACTTAACACGAAATGCAGCGGAATAGATTAAAGTTTCTTGCACTTAATGTTGTTACCAAAATGTTTCTTAGCTCAAGTTGTTACTTAAGTTTGCTTACAGATATACTCTAGCAACTCCGTTGCTAGGTTTTAAATCAAGCTCTGAATAGTTAATTAATAAAACAGTAAACAAACACAAGATTTATAGTGGTTCGATCAAATACATCTACGTCCACTCCTTAGCCGAATCGCTAAGAATTTCACTAGAAAAGTATACATATTACAAGGAATCGCCTTTCCAGTTAAGTAGGCAGTGAGCTTTCGGCCTGGCTACTTGACAGCTATCCTCCGTGAGTCTGAACTTCTCTGAACACAGCTCCGGGCAAGTCAAGGGCACACCTTCGTAAAACTTGTCCTTTGCTAATGAGGCTTTTATAGTTTGCCTCTGAACTTAATAAGTATGCGGCTAATGCCCGTGTGAGTCACAATCTTTCCAAGAGTGACTGTTGGATTCTTTTCTGAAAGAGATGAATCCCAATGATTGAGATATCCTTGAATGCAATCAAGAATATCTTCAATGGAGTGTCAGTACTTCAATGAGCGACACTACAGGTTGTTGGGAGCCTTCAGATAGACTTTTAGACGGCTCTCAATTGACTACTTTTAAGGATCACTTTGTCAAGGGAATCTTTAGCTTGAGCGTTTTTGAATGGGTAAAGTGATTAGAACACTTGTAGATTTGTAAAAGCAGTAGTCTATCCAGTTCTTGAATCTGCCTTTTATAGTTGGAGATTCAAAATTTTGAATCTCCATACCCGTTAGACACAACGACTTCTTTCTCCAAGAATGGATTAACTTGATAGAACGCCTTTCTGAGTAGAGATGTACTTCCCACACTACTTAGGGAAAGTCTCGTCCCTTGTGCGTCCTTTTTGTCAGAGTCGCAGTCCGGCTTCAACTTTGCTAAAGGTATATTCCTTGAGATCCTTTGACTTGTGTTATATGTGATTCTTCATTGATTGGTGAAAAGTTCGAATGCTGATTCCTCATCATTCTAGCAAACCTTCAACCAAATGCTAGCGCTCTTTGTTTGCTAGCTTTTCTAGTAGTTTGTGGATTGGATGCTGACTCCATCTTCTCTTTGTCTGCTAGGGATTCTTCAAGGCACACTAGTCTATTACAACTCGATGTTTAGCTTATACAGGACTTTACAAGTTGTATTAGACTCTCTAGATTTCAGCAAATGATCGACCAAATTAAATAAGGTTTGATTCAACAAAACCTTTTACAAATAAGTCCTAAGGGAGATTTTAGGGATAATTCCCAACAATTTCCCCATTTTTGGTGCGATCAAAGCTTACTATCATTTGCTGACCATAAGTGGAAGAATGTCTATGTTTTACAATTCTATGCTATTCTATCACAGAGTTTTTCCAACTAGGTTCAAGCAACTGAAATGATTGTAGTCAAATTCCCCCTCAACAGTTGCTGGGGAACATTTCTCGATTAGAAAATTTTGCAACAAAGCAATATGCTAGAATTTCTAGCATTCATTAACTCAACAATCAATCATATTCATCTATCAAAACATAATCATCATGTCCACATGCAAGTTCGTTGAGTACACCAGAAGTGTAGATCAACTAGAGCACACCAGAAAAATTCAGAAGTGGACAAAGAGATTTTGTCAAAATCTGATCCAATTTTATATATGTTATTGTAAGTTTAAGTACAAATTGGACTCAGAAAGTAACAGAAATTGACCTTGTCGTTCATGAGTCGGGCGCTGGCTTTTCTTTTTCATTGTCTGCTGATTTGATCTTCTGAATGTCCGCAAACTTCTCCATAGTAAACTTCATGAAGTTTTCCATAAGAGTTGCTCCTGTTTCTCTTTCAGCAGCCTCACGCTCCAATTCTTTGGCCAGTTTCTCTTGTTCTATTGCGATCTTTTGTAATTGAAGTTCATGTTCAATTTTCTGCAGTTCTATCTTGGCTTCATGTTCCTTTCTTTGTAGCTCAAGTCTAGCTTCTAGTTCCTTTTGTTTCAATTCTTCCTTTGCTTTTTCTTCTTTCCTCTTCATTTCCTGTTCCCTTGTTGCTGCTTCCTCTTTGTTTTTCTTTCTTCTTTCACGGTCAGCTTTTCTTCTTTCTTCCCCCTCTTTGATTGCAGCCAAAAGGTTTGTACCATAGGCCACAACCGTTTCTTCGGCGTGAGTCCTGGTGTCTGCTATGTCTTTTCGAACAACTTCAAGACCTGCCCTGTTCTCAGAAATAGCCAACTTGCTTTCACCGACCTCTGTTCGTACATGAGATACATCGCTCCGTATCTCATCAACTTCTCTTCTCAGATGGTTGGTTGCTGCTTCTATTCTTTCATCAACGGCTTGTTGCAAATAAGAGTTTAAGGCTTCAACTATATCGGTAGTCAATGTAAGGGGTATCTTCACGGATGTTATGGGAGAGGCATTGAAGGAAGTAGTCATGACAAGTTCCTGACTCGTTGGAATGTTTGATGATTGTGCATGACTGATATTTGCAGCAAGATACTCTTGATAGCGTAATTCCTCGAGTAATATCCGATGAGCTGCCTCTACAACTTGTGCGACCTCATGAATAAACTGAGCTTCAGCTCTCTGAGCTTCTTCAATGATGTTCTGAATATCAATCTCTATGATGTTCTGAATATCAATGTCCAGAAGCTTAACTAACATCTTATCCGGATACTCGAGTCTCGGAGCAGCACGTTCAGTGGCTCGTGCCTTTCGTCGAGCTTGCCGACGCTCCTCTTGTTGCGATTCATATTCCAACTGACGTTTCTCATAGGCAACAACAGCTTTTGCCTGTCATTTGGACAATTCGACTCTAGCATCCGAGTATCCATCTGGTACGAAGGTGGACTTGGGTAATCCAGCAGTTTTTGAGAGGAAACGATGTTCTCGGATGGCTTGAAGTCTGCACATCACTTGTTTATCCGAGAATTGTTTCATCCCTGGAACTTGATCAATCCAATCAAAACACCAACGTTCTTCACATCTCCAGAAGTTTAATCCTTTAGCTGCGATACATATCATCCGCTCTTCGAAGCAGAGTTGATACATAATATAATCAAACTTCTTCCATCGACGGAACTCTTCTGCTAATAGGCGTCCTTCCGGTATTGACTCATCCAACTCATTGTGGAATAGATCTGCTATGGCTCTATCCGTTTCAGAATCAACAAATTTTTCTATTTCTTCAGCCATAGGTCCTAGATCACAGTTAGGTACTTCTTCGGGATGAACCGGTGCACACCATTGACTGATTCTTCGGAGTCCATAGCGACGTCCTGGCAGCCCATGGAGGGGTATACGAAGAATAGCCTCTGATTCTGTGGTTTCTTTCCTCAAGAACTTTGCATTGTAGATTTCTTCAGCTTCTTCATCGGAATCAGATTCAGAGATGCAAGAGGATCCAGGTTCCGAGAGGTGAGTGTTATCTTCATCTGGTTGATGTGTTTTAGCGCCTAGTTGATCTTCAGCAGATTGATGACCGAGGAGTGTTTCCTTCGGATGTTCCTCAAGGTGTGTCTGCATCGGCACTCCTGTTAACACTTCAACTCGAATCCCACTGGATTCTCCCGCATTTCTTCTGCGAGACTTTTTCTTGGGGAAGTGAGTTTCACTGAAGGCTCCAGATGCTAGCCTTTTTGAGAATTCTGTATCTGATAACTCCTCTTCTTCAATGTTGATCTGCTGATCAGGTGATAGATGTGGAATTGATTCTTCTGCCATGTCAGCCTTTCCTTTTCCTTTCTTCACAGCTTCTTCTGCTAGACGAGGTGGATCAGCATTCGAATCTCCTGTGGTATCCCTTATGATAGTATCTTCTGCTGTATCTGCTATCTCTTCATTTTCTGCTGGAATTCAACTTTCTCCAGCTTCATGGCTTTCTTCCAATGGATGATGTATATGCTCTGCTGAAGCTTCATCAACTATGCTAGCACTTACTCCTCCGCTAGCACTGCCTTCTTTGCTAGCTTCTTCAACAGCTTTCTTCTGTGCCATGAACTCTTCAGCAGCTGATTTGACACGTTCGAAGTGCCTGTCTCTGCTTTCGAATGTCAAATTAGTGATGAATTTCTGGTAATTTTTCTTTTCGATTTCCTTCAGAGTGGCTATGCGCCTTCTTTTTGCTTTTCTTGATTCCTGACTATGCTCTTCTCCAGTCCTGAGAGACTTAGGAACGTAATCTGGATCAGTGCTGTCGTCAGTAGTATTTTCTATAGAATGCTTTTCCGATGCATTAATTCCTTCAGCAGCTGCAGTACTCGCCTGTTCTGCTTCTGCTTTTTCCATTACTTCCTTGTCAGTCAGAAGTTCTAACTTTCTTCTGGTCTTCTTCTTTGCCTTAGTTGCAGGAGGATTTGTAGCAACTCTTTTTAGGGATTGAATTGGAACTGCCAATGTTCCAATAGTAGTTGGTGGCTGTTCTGCTTCTTTCGAAATCATGATGTCGTTGATCTGATCAACTGGGAGATTTCCTAACTTCTCAATCTCCTCGAGATTTCTGAAGCATTGATCTGTGTCGGCAGTCCTTTTTATCATCGCCAATTCTTCTTCTGATATTGGAATGGAATGTTGGAGTCTAGGTACTGCTGAGCTCGCGTCATCTGGTTCCTCTGGAGATGTAGGTTTAGCCTTATCCACATTAGACTTCCCTTTAAGCTTTCGAGGATTCCTGACGTTGACTGGCTTGGGCTTGCGACGTGTTACCGGAATGTAGTCGGTAGAGAGAAGTGCAACTCCTCGATCTACTCCTTTGTTAGTAAACAGAATCTCCAACAGTTTACTAATCTTCAGCCCAAAGTTTACATTCGATGAGAATGTTCCATCTACTTCCATGTGAGCATTCTTCTTGGCATGTTCTGCCCAACGTTCAAAAATGAATTCGGCCCAATTGCCTTTAACATTGTCGTTTAATGCCATTATCACGGCATATTTCTTAGCAGAGAGCTCCGCGTATGATCCAGCATCACACTGGAGCATCTTGATTACAATCTCTGCGAGGAGTTTGTATTCCTCTGCAAGGGTGTTGATTGAGGTGTTAGCCTTAAATATTTGCCTCTTCTCTCCTGGCTTCTTCCAAAGGTTCCACCTTCTTTCTATTTCGGCTGTATCAGTTATCTTATACTGAGAGATTTTGGTTCCATAGTTACGAAGCCCAAAAGTGCGAGCAAGTAAATCAGCACTCACTTCTATGATATTTCCATAGACACATGTTTTGAATGATTTCTGATCATCACTCATAACAGCCCTAGCATAAAATTCAGAAACCATATGTGGATGAAACTGATCAGGTTCAGCGGTGAGATACTTTACCAGCAGTTCGGAATCAAGAAGATCCAAAATCCATTTAGGGAATTGTTTGTTGGCGAGCGGCATGTACAGAATCCTGTCCTTCATAATCTGGGCAACTCGTCGCCGTTCTCCCGAATGCGTGGACAGCTTCTTCTGTCTGGCCATGGTTACTAATGTGTAGTAAGGGATGGACTCATCAATGTCCTCCTTCTTCTCAATACCGGTGAATTCTGGTGCATGTCAAACATGCAGGGGCAAGCAAGTGGTTGAGGGGTAGATAAATGATGCCGATTGGAGACTATCAGTCTCAAGATTCTCGGATGAATTTGTATTTTGATGTGAGGAGATGGGAGAATCTTGATTTGAGGCCATGATTGAGTAGGGGTTTCAGAAGATTTTGAGAGGGTTTTTCAGAAATGGGGGGTGAGTGAATATCTGAAGGCAGAAATTGAAGGGATTCGAAATCTTATGAAGGTGTAGAAGATTTCGAAGTATGTGAAGAAATCAACGGCGAAGATTGAGTTCATTTTAATTTCAATCGACGGTTGGGGTTGAGAGTCAGATCGTGAGTAGAATCACGTCTTTCGGTGCTCGAGTGTGGATGACGTGGCACAACCCCATTTGTCGCCGTCGTCTGAATGCATTAAATGTTTCACCAAAGCGAAACGCAAACGTCCCACGTCTGATTTGAAAACTTCAGCAGTCGTTTGTGGTAGAGGTGAACAGATGCTACCACGTATTTCATGGTTTCATCATCATAATCTCGGCATTGCTTTTTATGCAAGATCATAATTTCTTCCGATTTGACCTTCGCAGTAATGAATTATCTCACTCTTCTTAGCGACTCTTCAGCTTCAGCAGCGAACAGTTACTAATGCCCTCTCTATAAATAGCATAATCATGCGATGTAGTTGCTACGTCTTCTTGTAATTCTTGCTCTTCTTCTCACAAATTTCATCAATACGAAAATATGGAGCAGAATCAATCTCTCTATGTTCCACGACATAGAATTCTCTGTGATGCTGGTCTATATGAGGAATACGAAGCAAATTACCACATAGCAGAGTGGGTTATGTCTAGTCTCCAAGCTTGTGGTTTGGCTAGGTTCATCTCTTTGACGCCTCATGCTTTTCAAAGAGAGCATCTACAGTTCTTCTTCCAACAGAGTCAGCCGGTTGGAGACTCCATTGTAGGTGTTTTCAGAAACCATTTGGTGAGGTGGACTGTTGATACTTTTGCTTCAGAGTTTGGCCTACCGAGGGGTCCAAATTTTGTGTTGGAGTATCGCAGTAATGAGATTGCCCCAGAATGGTCTTCCTGGATGAGGTGGAGGCGATCTGCTGATCTGGACTTCTCGCCTACCCCTTCAGCATATGGACTGCTCCCTCGCTACCAAGTCCTCTTCGAGATTATTTGTGGAATGATAGTGGGAGTGAATCCTGATGACATGATTTTATCCCGAGAAGTTTGGAAAGCCATGATGGCGATTGACGACCGGGCAGAGGTAGATTGGGCGACGTTTGTCTTCCAGAGGGTCCGGCAAAGTGTTCAGCAGTTCCCGCGACTTCACCTTCCCTACGGGATGCCTCTGAGTTGGCTGCTTGAACAGAGATTTAGCGATCTCACTTTAGGGCCCTCAAATCTCCGAGGAATAGACTTTTATCCTTTTGTACCGTTATCGCCCTTTGATTGAATCTCCTGTTGTAGTTGTCTTTTGATGATGTATATAAGATAATGTCGTTTTGATCTTGACAAACTTATATGACTGCATTCAATATCAATCATCTTCTTGATAGTTGCCCTGTTAATTAAATGCTTAATAACTTTGCTAAGATCATAGCAGAGCGATGGTTGGTAGCAAAGTGTCCTTCCTTTAGCAGGGATGTTAAGTCTAGCATAAAATCCATTTTTAGCATAGACCTTAATTCAGTAGCAGAGATCCTATTTGCTAGCAGAGGCCTTGTCTCTAGCAGAGACTTCAACTCTAGCATAGATCTCATTTGCTAGCAGAGGCTTTATCGCTAGCAGATTTTTCATTTCTAGCAGAGATTGCATTCACTAGCAGATGCCTTAACTCTAGCAGAGCTTTCATCTCTAGCAGAAATTGTATTTACTAGCAGATGCCTTAACTCTAGCAGAGCTTTCATCTCTAGCAGATTAAACGACGATGTCAATTGCGTATTCCAAGAATTATGTTGACCGATGTGTCGTGGCGTCTGTCTATTCGTAGGGTGACAGATTAATAATAACTCTGGTAGGTTGAATCTGATCAATTCTGGCGAGATGAATTAAGATCTTTCCTTTATAAATACCCTGTTGTAAGTATCCTCGTTGACACAACAACCCCTTTGTTTTTTTATTGAAACATAAATTTTTAAGAAACGAGATGGATTCACCAGGTCAATCTCTTGAGTTGCGCCGAAACCAGATCTTTCATGAGGGTGGTTTGAACTCTTTATACGAAAACACTCCGAGAGTGATAGAGATAATCATGTCGAGGTTAAATCGTAGTGGATTAACCCAATTTGTTACTGCTACTCCAAAGCGTTTCCAAGGCGACATTCTTTGAGAATTCATAGATAGCTGTTCTGTGGAGGAAGATGGCATTTATGGTTTCTTCCTCGGCAAACTCATCTATTGGTCACCAGACGTCTTTTCTCGTCGATTCGGTCTTCCCAGAGGACCTGGGTCTGTCTTCAGCCATCGTGTGACGGACATTTCCCCTGAGTGGTCGGCGTGGCATAAATGGAGACGTCTTCCCTCGTCGGAATTTTCCTTGTCGGTCTCTGCCTACGATCTGCGCACTCCTTATTGGGTGCTCTATCGTGTGGCGAATAATATGTTGATGGGAGAGTGCCGTGACGACACGTTCTTCTCAAAAGAAACATGGCAGCTTATGATGGCTATTGACGATGGAGCCGACGTAGATTGGGCGAAGTACATCTACGACAGCGTTCGAGACTGCGTCGAGTATTATCCTGCCGTGCCTCTACTCAACGGAATGCAACTTAGTTGGTTGCTAGAGCAGAGTTTTCCTCAAATAGCAGAAGGGCCAACGAATCTTGTATCTGCTGACTTTTTTCCGTTTAGGCCTTCTTCCTCCTAGACTTTTGAATGAAGTGTTGTCTTTAATTCTCCCCTGTTTCTTGTAATGACATCTTATTGGTGAATGAAAAGATGTATTGATTCTCCACAACCTTTTCTATTATATGACATGTTTTCTTCAGTAGATGTGATCATCTCGAAATGGTTAGCTGCAACTTCAAGAATTCCAAGAAATAATAATATCTCATTTCATACTTCGTCGCTGCTGTGCTAGGATCCGTATCTCAGCAACTTGGTTTGTGTCTGGTATGAACTACCATTTTCCACACACAATCATCAAGTGTTATCATTTAAGGCGGTAGATGTCTGTCTGAATCAAAAGATTTGTGCTATCCTTTGTTATCCTTTTTAAGCTTTCGTGGAATAGAGCGCCAGAAAGTCCAGGTAGAACGACTTGCCGTAAGTAGCTTTACCAATACAGGTGGTGCTTCCCCCTTTGTCGATATTCCTCGACTGCTGCTCTTCTGGATTTGAATTTATTTGATAAGACGTTTTGGAAGAGTGTTCTCTCTGTGGATAGAGCCATGATCTGGCTATAAAGAACATCACATTTGTCTCCCTAAACTTCATCTTTCACTTAGTCTTCTTGAGCTTCATCTTCTCCTCTTCCTTTAATGTAGTGTTGTCTTCTCTACTTGTTCCAAAAAATGCATCATGTTACAATTGCACCCAGTGATTTGTCTATCACACGCAACCAGATTCTTCATGAATCGGGGTTGTACTTTGAGTATGGTAACAATTGTCGTGTTGCCAACTTCGTGATGGGGGCTCTTCATGAGAGTTGCCTGACCCAATTTCTGACAACTATGTCGACAAAATATCAGAAACAAGCTCTTCAAAGCTTTATCTTCAGGAGTAAAACTGATGATAATGCTATCTGGAGTTGCTTTGACAATGAGGTGGTTTGCTGGACTCCGTCCCTATTCTCTCAGAAGTTCGGTCTTCCTCGAGGTCCAGTTCGTGTCATGGATGTTTTCCACCATTTGACTGCTCCAGAGTTCCGTTACTGGAATGAGTGGAGGCAGTCTGCTGACTATGAGTTTTCACCATCTCCATCGTGTTTGCATTTGAAGGAGGAGTACAGGGTCATCTTTGACATTGTTAGCAATGTCACCTTTGGTGTCCCTGCTGAAAATTATGTGTTAAACCAATGGATTTGGAGGCCCATGATGGCTATTGATGCTGAGATGAAGGATGTGGACTGGGCAGAATTCTTCTTCGATGGAGTGAGGAGATGCATCGATCTTTTCCCTCAAATTCCTCTACCAACTGGCATGCAGCTAAGTTGGTTGCTTGAGCAGTCATTTCCTCGTCTGGTCTCTGAAGGGATCCCTTTGATGAGTTTTGACTTCTATCCCTTGAGGGCTCATTTCCCAAATTGTGGTTGAGGAATGCTCGGAGCTCTCCTTCCTTTTGGCCTTCATATGACTCTTTGTTAGCTTTGCAAAAGAATATGCTGTATTTGATGATGTATTTGCTCTTTTCTTGTAATTTCTGAGTTTGTAATCCAGAGTATGATAATGAACAATCATCTTTCAGGAATATCCTTATAGAAAGAATGAGAGCTAGGACTCATTCATCCACTTCAGCATCGAACTCCATTAAGCCCAATTTCAAGCATAACTCTTTAATCCTGGATACGATAGACCCCAGTTAAGTGATAAAATGAAATACTGTGAGTCTAATCGTAGCGAATCACCATTCCCTGAAGGAGTTATCGTGATTCTCGAGCCATACGCTTGATTAGACTGGTGACTTCCTATAGTCACAACGCGTCCACTTCGAGGCGACGATTGAGTTTCCAACTCAGTGAATCATTATGTTACTGTTCTCGATGGATCAAATCGTCATTAATACGGTGTATATCATCCGTCTATAAATCGACGCTTCAGGCTCACGTTGCTTCATCCCAATCATCCTTTCCAATAATCCAAAAAAATGTCTTCTCCTTCTTCAAGTATGCTGCACCGCGAACTCCCTGCTTCGTCTTACTCAAATCCAAATTCGCCATATTCTCCCACAGACCATTTGACTGTTAAGCGAAATCAAATCTTCTGTGAAGCTAACCTTCGTCTGTGCTATGCGAACGATCCTAGGGTTCCGAATGTGGTGAAGCAAAAGTTGGTGTCATCGGGGATTGACAAGTACGTTACGGTTACCCCTCAGCATTTCCATAAAGAGGCGCTTCAGAAGTTTTTCAGCCAAGCGCAAGTGGAGGGTGAATCCATCTTTGGTTTTCTGAACGACCGATTGGTGAAATGGACTGCTGATTCCTTCGCAAGAGACTTCAGCTTACCCCAAGGCAACAGTTCTGTTTTCGACTATCGCTCTGGTGATGTGGCGCCGGAGTACTCTTGTTGGAAGCGTTGGAAGAGAGGATATTGGGGCGAGTTCTCCACCACGGTGTCTCCGCTAGGTCTTCGTCCTGAGTACGGTATCCTGTATGACATCTGCAACGACATAGTGAACGGAATGTACGCCGATGAGGAGTTGTCCCTCACTAAGAGTGTCTGGCAGGCGATGATGGATGGCTCCATGCAAATTGGGCGAGGCTTGTGTTTGACCAGGTGAAGGATGTGGTCAACTGCTGGCCTAACACAGGGTTGCCAAATGGGATGCAGCTTAGCTGGCTGCTGGAGCAAACCTTTCCAGATCTTGCTGTTGGCCGATCAACCCTTCGTCCATCTGACTTCTTCCCAAGGGATCCTCGTACTATGTGACGTCTACTGTTGTTAGTCTGATGTATCTCTGTTTCCTTTGTTTTTGATGATGATGTATGCTCCCCTCTCTTCTCTGTTTTCCATCCACTCTTTCTCCCCCTTTAATTTTAAAGGATGTAAGTTGATCGTTCTTCCACTAATCTAATATATGAGGGGTTATCTTTCTATTATCTGCATCTTCTGTGCAAAGTCTTGAGTATGCATTTCATAGAATTGACGGGATTTTGCTAGAGAAGGATCAAAACCGTTAACATTTGTAATGAGTTATTAACTGTTCTGCTGTGAGATAAACAAATCTTCTGCTGAATAATCATGAATTCTCTGCTGAATAAATGAGTACTTTGTTTGCTGGAAATATTCGATAAATCTTCTGAGACAAGTCGAGTGAAGTACTCAGGTTCCATAGCATCTCCATATATCGAGTACTAAATCTTCATGAAATCCAGAAAGAATGAAAAACCAAATTTCATTCATCCAAGGTCTCGTCTAATTCCATAAGACCCAATTTAATGCATAATTCCTTAAATCTTGACTCTGGGAGAGGTTTTGTAAAGATATCCGCAATTTGATCTTCGGTGCATATATACTTGACATCAATGTCCTTTTTCTCCTGATGATCTCGAATGAAGTGGTGACGGATATCAATGTGCTTTGTTCTGGAGTGATGAACAGGATTTTTTGTAATACACATGGCACTGTTGTTGTCGCAATATATTGGCACACATTCAGGAGTAATTCCATAATCCTGCAATTGTTGTTTTATCCAGATAATCTGTGAACAACAACTAGCAGCCGCCACATACTCTGCTTCTGTGGTCGATGTGGCAACAGAGTGCTGCTTCTTGCTAAACCAGCTTATGAGCTTGTGTCCCAGAAATTGACACGTGCCACTGGTGCTCTTCCGATCAATTTTGCATCCTCCGAAGTCTGAATCCGAGTATCCACTTAAAGAAATGTTATCGGCTCTTGGATACCAGATTCCTAGTCCTTCCGTGCACTTCAAATAGCGAACAATCCTCTTAGCAGTATCAAAGTGTGTCTTCTTAGGATTGGCTTGATATCTTGCGCATAATCCAACAGCATAGGAGATATCAGGTCTGCTAGCAGTGAGGTATAGCAGTGACCCTATGATTTCTCGATACAGAGTAGGATTTATATCTTCTCCTTCTTTCTCAAGAGCAGCAATGCAGGTTGTGCTTATAGGAATTCGTAAACTCTTAGTCTTCTCTGGACAATACTTTGCAACAAGATCACGAGTATACTTCTTCTGGTGAATGAAGATTCCCTCTCTGGACTGTTGAACTTGCAATCCAAGGAAATAAGACATTTTTCCCATCATGCTCATTTGAAAGTTGCTGGTCATGAGATCGGAGAATCTATCACATAGATCTTGGTTCTTTGACCCAAAAATTATATCGTCAACATATATTTGAACTAGCAGGATACTATCTCCATCTTTGATACGAAAGAGAGTTTGATCTATCCTCCCTTTCTGAAATCCATTAGATAGCAAGAACTTAGATAAGGTTCCGTACCAGGCTCTTGGTGCTTGCTTCAGACCATACAGTGCCTTTTTGAGCCTGTAAACTTGATTGCCATGTTCAAATCCTGGAGGTTGTTCGACGTAGACTTCCTCCTTGAGCTCGCCATTAAGAAAAGCACTCTTCACATCCATTTGCATCACATCAAACTCGTGATACGCAGCATATGCTAAAAATAGGCGAATTGCTTCCAGCCTTGCCACTGGAGCAAACGTCTCATCATAGTCAATGCCCTTGCATTGTCTATATCCCTTGGCTACGAGTCTCGCCTTATTTCTTACAACCGTGCCAGACTCATCCTTCTTGTTTTTGAATACCCACTTAGTGCCTATCACACTTTGATGCTCTGGCCTGTCCACTAGTTCCCACACATTATTTCGTGTGAATTCTGCAAGCTCCTCTTGCATAGCATTCACCCAATCGGGATCTAGCAGAGCCTCTTCGACTTTCTTGGGTTCTTCACTGGAAATGTAGCAAGCTAACATTGCATTGGCATTTCCTTGTCTTGTTAATAATGGATCATTAATATTTCCAAGAATTCCTTCTGGAGGATGAGCGCGTAACCAAGTAGGTCTAACTTGTGTTAGATTTTCAGCGTCTGGTACTCCTTTTTGATCGTTGTCTGCTGTAATATTCCCTTCGTCATTTGTCTGGTGCTCAGCATTGGGAATGTCAGCATTGCCTTCATCATTATTTGAAACTTCTGCTATAGGATCTTTATGATCAAGAACCTCTTCGGTAGGTATTTCAGCAGCTGGCACCTCAGGAGTGGGAAACTCTGCGGCTGGTAACTCAGCAGTGGGTACTTCAGCATTCAAATGTTCTGCTACAGTTTGGTCTGCTACGGCCTCCAACGGTGTAGCATTGGTTGTAACTGCATCAACATCGTCTTTAGCATCTCTTGCGGGATCTGGGATTTCCTCGTCGTCTTCATCGTTAATCACTTCTAGGATAGTTGATTTGGTTATGATGTGTGTAGGTTTGGCCTCAGCATGATCATTAGCATCATTGGCTTGGTCAGCAGTTTGATCCCCTGCTGCGTGCGTCTCGTTTGGATTGCAGTCATTCATAGATTTAGTCGGATCAATACTCATATTCTCGAAGGAATTTAGAAGTGTATGATCATTGACATCATTAGTCTCATGATTGCTAATCTTTTCTCCTTTATTTTCACTGCGCACTAAAGTAGACTCATCAAAAATAACATTGCATGTTATTTCCACAATGCCAGTAATCTTATTTAATACCCTATAACCTTTATGAGTGGGATGTCCATAACCAAGGAGTACACCCTCGTCAGATTTAGGTGAAAAGGTATTAAGTTTAGATTTACCGTTATTGTGAATATAACATGTAGAACCAAATGCACGTAGATGAGTTATAGAGGGCTTACGACCGTGATACACTTCATAGGGAGTCTTGTTGAATCTGCTTGTGACAGCACTCCTATTCTGTGTGTAGCAGGCCGTCATGACTGCTTCACCCCTGTATTTAGCAGGAAGGTTGGAGTCTGCTAACATTGATCGAACGGCTTCCTTCAGCGTCCGATTCCTTCTTTCTGCTAAACCATTCTGTTGAGGAGTCCTTGCTGTAGATTTTTCATGTGATATTCCAGCTTCAGCGCAGAAATCCATCAGCACTCCATTACAGAATTCTGTTCCATTGTCGGATCGAATTCGCTTTACAGTAACTTCTTTACTGTTTTGCTCTTTAAGAATCAATTCTGGCAAAATAAGCTTCACTTCGTCCTTTGTCTTTAATAAGCATACCCATGTGTACCTGGAGAAATCATCAACCACCACTAGTGTATATAGACGTTTACTTACAGTGGGTGGTGTGACTGGACCAAATAGATCCATATGAAGCAATTCCAGAATCCTTTGAGATGTCTCATTTTCAGGATTTGTTTTGAAGGATGATTTGGACTGCTTTCCCTGTTGACATGATTTGCATATTCCTTCTTTGCGGAAGGTGTTATATGGTAGACCTATAACAAGCTTATGTTTGGCAAGATAGTTAATGGTCTTGAAATTTAAGTGATTGAACCTCTTATGCCATAGCCATGTTGTCTCCTCCTTATTGAGAGCTAAAAAACATGAGTGTTGCTGACCGCTTTGCCAATCGACAATGTATAATCCACCCTTGCGGATGCCTCGTAGTTTTACTTCTCCTGAAATAGCATCAGCAATAGTACAACCAGTATTTTTAAAAGATACTTCACATAGTTGACTTATGCTGAGTAAATTATGCTTCAGGTTGGAGATGAGCGCTACGTTGACGATTCTTAAGCCGTTCCTTTCAATGCAACCTCGTCCAACAACTTCTCCTTCACTGTTGTCTCCGAACTTGACTTTTGGACCGTTGAATAATCTTCTTATGTCTGAGAACAGTTCTTCATTCCCGGTCATATGAGCAGAGCAACCACTGTCCAGGACCCATTCATTGGATATGCATGTTTCCGTAGCTATGGAGTCCTGTTCCTGCAAGTGAATCAAGTGAATTTAGGTACCCGTTTAGTGTCGGGTCCTGCAGGATTAGCATGAAGCATAGTTCCTTTCGGAACCCACATCTTAGTGATTTTTAAGACTTTTGTCTTGGTTTCACTATGGATCACTTTCTTGACCTTTGGCATAAAATTTCTCTTTCTAGGTGAATGAATGAATTTAGCCGTCCTTGCCCTTGAAAAATAATGTGGAATGGGCTCAGGCTTTGCTTAGACATTTCTTCTATGCAGTGTATTCTACGGGTAGCTAGGTCTCACAGCATTGTACTGTGCAGGCCTTCTCTGATGAAGATTAGGATGTACTATCTTTGCGTTGAAGTTAGAACGCTCAGTACTCCTAGGATTGGTTGAGTAGTGTTTAGCGTATGCTCTAGAATTCCTCTGCTGAAGTCTATCAAATACTTGCCTATTATTCATCATTTGAGTCTTCTGCTGAGGCTTAGAGTTGCGTCCAGCATTTTTCCTTGGGATCCTCTGCTGAGGTCCATTGGATAAAAGCCTAGCAAACTCTGTCCTCTGCTGAGATCCAGCAGATGAACCATTGGCTGTCTTTGATACAGACCTCTGCTGAGCTCCAATGGGCATATTCTGCTGAGAATTACTCTTTGGTTTAGCTGATGGCTCAGCAAACATAGTTTCAGCAGACACTACTCCTTTACCTTTCTCAGTAGAGCTATATCCAGCAGTTACAAACAAAATTGGATTCTTTTTAAAAGAATTACCATTGAGTTTTGGCATTCTTTTTGATGATTCGCATCCAAGTCCAGACCTATCAGAGTGATGTCTTTGACTACTCACAAGGGCATTGAGAGCAGCCTTGCTGGATGCATACATGCAAATACAATCCTCTTTTGGTTTGTTTTTTAATGCTTGATTTTCCTTTTCTAACGTTTGAAATTTTTCTGACAACTGCGAGAGATCTTCTTTTAGTTTGAAAAATTCTTCACTTTCTAACCTTAGTCTTTCGACTTCCTCGGTTAAACTTGTAATGTGAAGTTTTAATGAGGCGTTTTCTCCCACTATTTCATTTTTGATTTCATACATTTTTGCAAATTCTAATGATAGCTGCACTAAATAGTCTTCTTCGGAATCGAAATGTGATTCCTCCGATTTGTCTATAATTTGATTGCTAGATGAGTTTGTGGATAGTACCTCTGCTTCCTCAGCAGCGAGAGCTGATTCATTGGTTTCCTCAGCATCGTTGTCCGCATCAGCAAACTGATCTTCAGTGATGTCTGCCATTAGTATGAACAAGGCTTCTTCGCTATCTTCTTCTTCTGAAGAGCAGTAAAACTCTTCTTCATCAGCAATCTCCGTCCTGGTTAGCAATGCCTTGGTTACGGCTTTAGCTGCGCATCTTTCGAATCGTTGTTTCAGGCGATCTCGTTCTTCCTTGCTGACCTTCGGGCAATCATGCTTCAAATGATCTGGAGAGCCACATTCAAAGCAAGTTCTAATTTTTCGCTCTATTGAGCGGTTAGCAGTTGGTGAAGGAATTTCTTTCGCCTCCTTTTCAGCTTTTGCTTCATTCAGCATCCTTTGCATTTTCTTCATTTGTTCTTCCAGTTCATTGATCTTTAGATCAACTGCTTGTATACCTGCACTGGAAGTTCCTTCTTTCGAGGGTGATGCTGGAGTTGATCTTTCTGGTTTATAGAAAGATCTTTTTGTCTTGAACTTGTTGTAGTCCTTCTTAGCGAAGTATGCTAAGTCCTCAGCCTTCCCAACATACTTTAAAGCGGCTTGTGCTACAGCCGTCTCATTCTTCTTCGACTGCTGTATGATAAATTCATGAGCTTTAAGTTGAGCAAATACCTCAGATGTAGTCAAGCTGTTGAGGTCTTTTTCACTCAAACTTGTTACTTTTGCGAACCAGTCATCTCTCGGATATAGTTTGGAAATGATTTTATTGTTCATCTCTCCATTATCATACTTCTTTTCAAGACTTCTGAGTTCTCCAATTATTGTGTTGAAGCGCTCCTCCATGATTTGAATGGTTTCTCCTGCACACATTGAGAAAGATTCGTATTTGTCTACAGCTACCTGTAATTTGTTACGTCTCATTTGGTCCGTCTCCTGTGAAGACTCGCACACGTAGTCCCACATTTCCTTAGCAGTTTCAAGGTCAAGCGCCTTGTCTTTCATAAGCTTTGGAAGTGAATCAAGAATTAGTTTCTTTGCCACGTGCTCTAGTTGAGCTCTCTTTTTGTCTTCACTTGTGTATTCATCAAATGGTTTAGGAACCATTTCAGGTCTTGGAGGTCTTGGTTCTCCTCCAGCAGCATCTTCAGCACGTCCTAGTCCTATAAAAGTGTTAGCTTTCATGATCTGAATAGGACCTCTTACCAGTATGTCTGCCATCTCAGGATGTATGCTCTGAAGTTGTATGAGAGCCATCTTCTTCCAAGATGAGAAGTTCTCTCTGTCATACTCTCCAAGGGAGTGGTTCATCATTTTGTATGCTCCTTGAAAGGTTTCCTGAGCTGAATAGATAAAACAGGAATAAAAGTGCAAGGAAAAAGATAGATCTGGTCTTAAAGCGACTCAGAAGCAGTCGGTTTTTCAACCTCCTGCTCTGATACCACTTGTTGGTCCCGAAATATCAGAGTCGTCGTGTTGTAAACTTAACACGAAATGCAGCGGAATAGATTAAAGTTTCTTGCACTTAATGTTGTTACCAAAATGTTTCTTAGCTCAAGTTGTTACTTAACTTTGCTTACAGATATACTCTAGCAACTCCGTTGCTAGGTTTTAAATCAAGCTCTGAACAGTTAATTAATAAAATAGTAAACAAACACAAGATTTATAGTGGTTCGATCAAATAGATCTACGTCCACTCCTTAGCCGAATCGCTAAGAATTTCACTAGAAAAGTATACAGATTACAAGGAATCGCCTTTCCAGTTAAGTAGGCAGTGAGCTTTCGGCCTGGCTACTTGACAGCTATCCTCCGTGAGTCTGAACTTCTCTGAACACAGCTCCGGGCAAGTCAAGGGCACACCTTCGTAAAACTTGTCCTTTGCTAATGAGGCTTTTATAGTTTGCCTCTGAACTTAATAAGTATGCGGCTAATGCCCGTGTGAGTCACAATCTTTCTAAGAGTGACTGTTGGATTCTTTTCTGAAAGAGATGAATCCCAATGATTGAGATATCCTTGAATGCAATCAAGAATATCTTCAATGGAGTGTCAGTACTTCAATGAGCGACACTACAGGTTGTTGGGAGCCTTCAGATAGACTTTTAGACGGCTCTCAACTGACTACTTTTAAGGATCACTTTGTCAAGGGAATCTTTAGCTTGAGCGTTTTTGAATGGGTAAAGTGATTAGAACACTTGTAGATTTGTAAAAGCAGTAGTCTATCCAGTTCTTGAATCTGCCTTTTATAGTTGGAGATTCAAAACTTTGAATCTCCATACCCGTTAGACACAACGGCTTCTTTCTCCAAGAATGGATTAACTTGATAGAACGCCTTTCTGAGTAGAGATGTACTTCCCACACTACTTAGGGAAAGTCTCGTCCCTTGTGCGTCCTTTTTGTCAGAGTCGCAGTCCGGCTTCAACTTTGCTAAAGGTATATTCCTTGAGATCCTTTGACTTGTGTTATATGTGATTCTTCATTGATTGGTGAAAAGTTCGAATGCTGATTCCTCATCATTCTAGCAAACCTTCAACCAAATGCTAGCGCTCTTTGTTTGCTAGCTTTTCTAGTAGTTTGTGGATTGGATGCTGACTCCATCTTCTCTTTGTCTGCTAGGGATTCTTCAAGGCACACTAGTCTATTACAACTCGATGTTTAGCTTATACAGGACTTTACAAGTTGTATTAGACTCTCTAGATTTCAGCAAATGATCGACCAAATTAAATAAGGTTTGATTCAACAAAACCTTTTACAAATAAGTCCTAAGGGAGATTTTAGGGATAATTCCCAACAAGAAGTAATGAGAAGATTTTGGACAATGAGCTTTTGTCATCAAACTTTACCAGTTTTTCATTCATGAGATTGAGAAAATTACAAGTGCAGATGAAAACTGATGAGAAAATGAAAACATAATGCAACCATCTTACTTATTGTTCATGGCTTCCATCCTCTGAGCTAGCTCTAGTAAGTGATCCAGCTCTCTTTTCTGTGAGCCTCTTCCCCTTCTTTGACAACGACAATCAAAGAACCTATGGTAGAAGAAAGCTGAAGGACTTCGGCTCTGGTTTCAGCTGCAGTTGCACGAGTTTCATCAATCTCTACGGCAACAGTGATACGAGCTTCCTGGAGCTGGTCTTTGTATTCTCGCCTAACGCCGTCTATCTGAGTGTTGATATAACTGATCACACCGGTGGGAAGAGTTTGAGCATGTGAAAGATCTGGAGCATTGGTGGAAGATTGCTCTTGAAAGAAATGAGAGGAGGAGCCTATCATTGTAGAGCCCTGAAGGGATTTTTACTTGCAAAATGAATTGCATTATCTGATTTGCCAAGACCGATGATTGGATGTCTAAAAAATAATTTCTATGTCTATGATCAACCTAGCATGCTCCTATTGAATGCATAAAGAAGTTTGCGGAAAACCTGAATAAATTTAATCTCTGAACTGTTGCGCAAGGATATGATCTTTAATCCTTTTTGCGCAATAAGATTCAATCCTGAAATAATCAGAATTAATTCTCTGATTTTTAATAAATAAAAATCGAAAATTATGAGGAAGAGATAGAAGAAATATCCTCCAGATCTGATCTTCTGGTCTGTATCCCTTGCTCCGATCCGGATACCTAGTGAAGATTCCTTCCCAATTCAGTGCCTATGTAGCAAAATTTCCTTCCCTTTCTCAGATACAGTCGACTTCTGCAGCTCCCAAATCTCTGGTTTGCTGCTTATTGATCGATACTAAAATAGAGCATACTAATTATAGCACATGCGAGCAAATAAATTTATAATTAACCCGGAGGTTGTTGAACCCAAGGGAAAAGTACAACGACAATATTTCATGTACTGGACACAGTTTATCAACTCGTTGTTTGAGCAAATAAAAAATAGAGAGGTTTTGTTTTCAATCAGAAAATAATTGTTTGAATAAAATCAAATAAATAAAAGCACAGATCCTAGAAAATTCAACCAATCCAATTGACATGCATAAAACAATCCAAACCCAAATAATTATTATGGTGGAAAATCTAATAAATTGGAATTAATTCCTTGTTTGGGCAATTAAAATCTAGATTACTAGCAAGTGAATTTTACCTTTTGAGTCTCAATAACACAAACTAGTCAATCTCGATAAACATGCAGATTAAACCCTACAATTGAGTCTTCTTTTTAAGACAGAAAACAATCATATCAAATTCTCTCTTCCTATTGTTAATTATCTCCTCTCAGTCTCAAATTAACAACTAACAACCTAATCCAATTTTCATCTCTCGATCCTTCAATAGAAAGTAGATTTTAGAATCAAAGCCAGAGAATTTGAACCAATTAATAAGGGTTGGATTTAATTGAATTATAACATGCCAATTTGATGGAGAATGACCCTAGAATTTGCTAGGGTTTCTAACCAAACATGCTAAAAACACAAATTGAAATAAACATATAAACTTGCATTAAACTACTTGAAACATAAAGAACAAGAATCAAAATCTTGAATGTCTTCGAGTTCCAAAGCAATAAAGTAAAGAAAACCGGAAAACTAAAATAAACTGAATTATAAAGTAAACAATGAATAACTAAAAATTAACTCTAAAATGGACTAATAAGACTCCCAAAACTCGAGCTAGATTAGAGTATTTATAGAGGGAAAATTAAATCTTCATTAGGTATTAGGCTTGAGAAGGAATATCTCCAAATCTGGCGTGTTTTTGCCTTTCAGACTTCGGTGTCGATCGACAGCCAGCTTGTCGATCAATATGGCTGTAAGTCGATCCCCACGTCGATGCTTCCTTTTCGATCACAATTCGTCCTTCGTGTCGATCGACACCCGGGGTGTCAATTGACATGGATGTCATCCTTCGACCCCTATGTCGCCCGAAACCTCCTTCATTCCTCGACTTCAATGAATCATCTGTGTCGCTAGACATACGGCCTGTTGATCGATACAAAGGCATTTTTGGCGGATTTTTCCATCTTTTGATCAACTTCCAATCATTTCACCACATTTGGACAAAAAAACCTACAAAACTCACCATGACAAGTGTAATATCCTCTATAAATGACTCATGCTCAATTATTAAGTCTAAACTAATGCAAATGCATGAAAAAGCAAAGAAAACAATGTGATAAGTGAGGAAAAATACGAGTGTATCACTTATCAACATATGAACATGAGGTGTATTGAGATCTGAGAACTAGGGGGTATTTATAGGAAATTATGATCCCTAAAAGGCTTGAGCTTTACATGGGCCAGACCAAGGGCCAGTATGAAAATAGCAAAGAAGACCTATCAATTAATTAATTCTCATATTCAACACATAATATAATTAATGAATTAATATTGATTCATGCCACCAGAGAATCAATACTGTCCTACCTCTTTGCTACCACGTTATGAGGAACGGGTTGCACGGGCTTAGTATATCTCCATATATAAGGTTACAAACATTAATTAATTAATTTAGGCCCTGATAAGCCTACAATCAAATCAACATCTTTTTTCCTAAGTAGTACCACCCAATTTCTTTTCACTTATGCTTGAATTTAATCAGCATGCAAGACTTCCGCATAGTGAACCTTTTTAAGCTTCTTAGGTAATGTCACCATCCTATACTAGATATGGTTACCTAATCAAAGAACTAGAAGTCATACACAAGTGCTACCACCCAAGATACAGATATACAAGTACATGTAAGACTCACCATGATGGTACACAAACTTGTGTATACCTCTTGGACCATCATTAGGCTTCAGATTTCATCAAGCCATCGAGATCAAGATTCTTTTAATGTCAGATAAAAGAATCGATCTCAGTTAGGTCCTATCATTACGTACCAAAACATATCAGTACATCTAGTGACCAAGATAAGCCACTAACTACTGACTGTGTTGCAGCCAAAAAACCGATAGTCTATTCTAGCACTGTCTCAGTTGTAATAACCATTTATATCTCGCTAGGTCAAGCGATCTATACGATCTCTGTGATCAACAACACACCGTATGATCTCCCTATCAACGAGATAAGAGAATAGAGTCGCTTGCGATACATGTTTGTTAATTCAGACAGGTGATGATAATACAACAATATTGATTACCAATATATTAACCATAAACCATGTTCATAATATACCAATCTTAATGCTTTAATTATATAAATCCATCAAGCCTAAGATGGCTACAATAGAGACATCCACATATCAGTATCAACATTTTCCATCTTAGTGTCAAAATTTTCTTATTCGTGCTAATCCTGAGCTGCATTTAGCTCTTCTTCTACCTTACGAGCTTGAGCTGCTCTGCTCTCTTCTTCCTTGCGCATTTGCTCCCATTGGCGTTTTGCTACGGCGATTGTCCTTTGGGCAAGATGAAGAGATGAATACATCAGTTTATGTGTGAAAACTTGCCTCACACACCTGACTTCAACACGTCTATTGATCAGGGGGTAGACTTCATCTTCATCATTTTCGACGCATACGATGATTGGAAATGGTTGAAGAGGAGTTGAAGGAGCTAGGATCTACAACAAAGGTGTGGAAACTGGAGTCTTAGGATTGATTCAACTAGGGGCACATCATCTCTACCAGTTTATTCTTTGTAAGATTTGATCTTTTGTAGCCTATCTCGAACTTGTTCCACAGAAAGCTGATAGCGCTGAGTCTGCTCAATCCATGCATCAACCAGTTTTCTTCAGATCTCCAAAAGGTGAGTCCGAGTTTGGCCTCCATCATAGCAGATTCCTCCCGCTGTAGCTCTATGGTGCAAATGTCAAACCTCCTCCAGCTCCTGAATTCTCTTCTCAGCATGCTGATCTCCTTAGTATCACCCTTCTGAATATCTGCATAGTGATTGTTGATTTCTGCAGTGATTTACTCTTCTATAAGTTTGGAAATGATTCTGGCCCAAGGAATGAGATCCTTGTTAGGATAATCAATCTCTGAAACTGGTGGCCACCATTGTTTAATGCGTTCAGCTGCAAACTCTTGATGTGGTACCCCAGCTAGTGGAACTCTGAAGGTTGGATCTAGACATGGTGTTCCTGATCCAACATGTTTATCTCTTCTATCCCAAGGATAAGTCCTCCATATTTCTTTCACATTTTCGTCAAAATTTTCTTCTTCTTCCTCCTCCTCCTCCTCATCATCATCCACACTTTCATCATCTAAGAAAAATGATGTAGTAAAATATGAGTCGATTTTACCTAGATAGATTGGTGCTTCCTTGGTTGATAGAACCATTGCCAGTTTGTCAGGGGTGGTCGCCCGGTCAGCTTCAGTTTGAGGTTTCCCAGTTTCCCATTGCGCAATTGGTCTTTCCTGAGCAGACAATGTCAATGCCAATGCTAGTTTTTCAAGGGTGGTCGCCCGCTCAACTTCAGTTTCTGTGGGAATAGTGGCCTCTCTTATCACGACTTCTTCTTCTCATCCTCAGTTTTCATGAGGATATTTACCTCATTTTCAGCATAAACTGGATTTACTTCATTCATCAGATCGTTGAAGGTTTCATCGGACACGATGTTTGGAGACCTAGTTGGCTCATTTGAAGAGGCACCCTTTCCTTTGGTTGCATATTTGACTAGAATTTCAACCATCTTCTTCTCTAGGGTTGCTTTCTCTCTGGCCTCAGCCTCAACTTTGATTCTTGCAAAATTCTCATCGCTGACCTGCAGCTTGCGAGCCAACTCTTCATTTTTGTCCTTCTTCTCCTCTCTTGGCCTTGCGATTGCTGCATCTGCTTTAGCTTTTCCTCCGAGCCTCAGCCTCTGCCATTGTAACCAACACCCTTTTCTTCTTGGTTGGTGGTTTCTCAGAAGGGATTTTAGAGTAGCTGCCAATGGTAGGAACTTGCACCCGAATTGTTTGGCCTGCAAAGGCATCTCCCTTGCCTTTGCTAATTCCACCTGATGATTAGCCTTTCACAATGACCGATTGGACATTCTGCTTCTTCTGTGGTGGTGGCTGTTTGTGAGGAGAGAGGTGAGAGCACTTGCTTCTTTAATGTTTCTAAGGAGTTTGCAGACCTATTATCTTCATAATTTTGGTGATGGGAGTCAGGTCCTCATTTATTTTGAAATAGCATTCATTTTCTTCCTTTCTCCTTGTCTCCTCCATTTCTGCTTTCTTCTCATATGTCAGACGAAGAGAAAGTTGGGGAATTTTCTCACCAAGACCACTCAAAGGGATTTCATCCTCACCTACTGGCTCTTCCGGGCTTAGGTTTTCCCTGCCACTGAGATAAACTGGGTCCTTTGCCCTGCCGTTGTTCTGTGCCGAATAGTTTGAAAAAATGTAGTTGTTGCTGAAAAGTTCCTCTCCTTGGTCGATCCACGAGATCCCACACATGATTGCATGTGAATTCTGACAATTCTTCTTGCATCGCGTTTATCCAATCAACAAATTGAAGTGCATCAGCAAATTGGTTGGTTCTTGCTAGGATATATAGCATGCTAGCATCGCACTATGTCTGGTACGGATTGGGTCAGTAAGATCTCCTAGAATGGAATCTGCTAGATGATCTCTCAGCAACCACTTTGACCTTTGTAGTTTAGTGACCGGGATGACTTGATTGCTGGGTTCTCCGGTTTGACTTCCTGAGACAGGAACATCAAAAAGTTGTAAGTTTTGAAAGTTTTCAATAATACTTGCTGAGTTGCCATCTGCTGTGCGGTTGTTTGCTAGTGGTTCATCAGCTGAATTTGCATTTGCTGGAGCAATGACAAGTCTTCGATCAGCAATCGGCTCCGGGTTATTTTCAGCAGAGCTATCTTTAGCAGTCCTCTCGCCATTTTGGGGATTCTCAGCAACATCTTCATTTTGCTGAATGGTCTCTTCTTCTTAAGTTCCCCTTTGACTTGTGATCTCATTGAGAGGATTTTGTAAGGTCTCAGCAGTACCAATTGCATCACCGATCGTCTCGGATGTTTGTTGACTAGCCGAGGTCTCCAGCAAGGATGTGTTATCACTCATAAACCTAGTCGAGACAATCGGTTCAACATCAGAAAAATTCGAGCCCGATTGTCTATTGACATCATTGATCTCCTGAATCACATCTTCTTGATCTCTCATGGTCCTGCACTCTAGAGTAACCTCATCAAAAATAACATTACATGTTATTTCCACAAGATTGGTGGTCTTCTTAAGCACTCTATAACCCTTCCGAGAAGGATGTCCATATCCTAGGAACACCCCTTCGTCAGCTTTGGGGAGAGAAAGTACTTAACTTTGACTTCCCATTGTTATGGATATAACATGGTGAACCAAAAGCACAAAGATGAGCTAAGGAAGGCTTACGACCATGATAGACTTCGTAGGGGGTCTTGTTGAGTCTAGCGTTCAATCCACTTCGGTTCTGTGTGTAGCAAGCAGTCATTACGGCTTCTCCCGAATATCTTTGACTGAGAATTGTATCAGCAAGCATTGTTCGCACGACCTCTTTTAAGATTCTATTCCTCCGTTCTACTAAGCCATTTTGCTGGGGTGTTCTTGCAGTGGACCTTTTATGTCCTATCTCAACATCTGCGTAGAAGTCTATTAAAGCACCGTTACAGAATTTTGTGCCATTGTCTGATCTTATCCTTTTCACCGTGACCTCTTTGTCATTTTGTACTCGAAGTATCAGCTCCGGTAAGATTATCTTGACTTCATCCTTACTTTTCAGTAGTTTCACCCACGTGTACCTGGAATAATCATCAATTACAACTAATGTATAGCTTTTGTTACCTATAGTGGGTGGAGTCCCTGGACCAAATAAATCCATGTGCAGCAGCTCAAGGATTCTCTCTGAGGTGGCCTTTATTGGATTCAATTTAAATGATGCCTTGATTTGCTTCCCTTGCTGGCAAGCTTTGCACACTCCTTCCTTTTTGAAGGTTTTCTTGGGCAATCCTTCGACAATGTTGTTCCTGGCTATATGGTTGATAGTCTTGAAGTTCAAATACGTTAGCCTCTTGTGCCATAGCCAGTTGGATTCTTCTTTATTGAATGCAATAAAGCATACGTTCTGCTGTTCAGTTTGCCAATCGACCATGTAAAGTCCTCCTTTTATGATTCCTAGAAGCTTTATTTCTTCGGTGGTCTTGTCAATTATCTCGCATCGTATGTCAACAAAAGAAACAATGTACCCATTTTTGCTTAATTGACTGATACTCAGCAGGTTGTGTTTCAAACTGTTGACGAGGGCCACGTTGATAATACGCATTCCATGTGCTCGATGCATCCTCTTCCAATCACTCTCACTTTTGAGTTATCACCGAAAGAGACTGATAAGCTCATATTTACAATCACTTATCCATGTTTTTCTCCTTTGTTTTAGTGCAATTAGGTTTAGTTATTAGTTGCTTTCGTGCATGAGTACATTATAGTGGATGTTATGATTTCCATGCTAAGTTTTGTAGGTATTTGAGGCTAAAAGTGAGCAAAAGATGAGAAGAGCTGAGTTTTACAAAGTTGCTATTTTGATAGACACACGGGAAGTCGACCGAGTTGGAAGACGTGCCAAAATCCTAAAGCAGGACCTCTGTGTCGACCGACATGGAGTATGTCGATTGATACGGAGGTCGGATGTCGATCAGAAGCAATGCAAGAAGGCTCGACATGTGTACTGCATATCGATCGATACACACCATGTCGATCAACACGAAGGTTGAAGAAGGTTGGATCGACATGTGTGCTCCATGTCGATCGATGTTAGGAATATTGGTAGACCCCTCTACTGTAAACCAATTCATTATCATAGTTGATACTAGTATTTCACCCGTGCGTTGCACGAAATTATTATATTAAATATTATTAAAAAATACCATAGTTTTTTAAGTTTTAAAAGACCATTAAGTCTATTGAAATACTAAATTTATTCTAATATGTCGTGGTATTGTAATACAAAGAGTATAACTATATCGTAAATTAATTCAGAATTTTTTTTTATTCTTCCAGTTTATTTGTCTTGATTTCAAAACGTATTTGAAAAGTACTTGGATTCTATATTCTATTTTATACTTTCTTCAAATCATTTTTATAAATTAACATTAAATTCTATTTTTAATTTTCTCATCCTCTCAATAGTGCTTCTCATTTCTTGATCATTTTTATAAATTAGTTTTCACAATACTTTCTTGAAAGTCTGAATGAACAATTTTTTATATTAGATAAGAAATCTTTTTTTTCAATAAACAATATAGTTACATAAATTTAAATAATCTTAAATAAAAAGACTCGCAATATAGTGAAAAAGTGTCGAAATTCATTGCAGTTCAATCCATTTAATTTGATTTCAAGTTTGTGAAATTTTTTTCTGAAATGTAAGAATGTTTACATGACGATTTTATTTTAAGTGAGCCTTGAAATTTGGATGAATTGCAACTACAGAAGAAATAATATTGACTTTCTATATATACAAATAAAAATTGTGAAATAAAAGAAATACAGATAATATAAAGATTTTTGAACAGTTTAGTTACATAAATTGATACAATCTTAGAGAGAGACTCGCAGAAAAAATGTAGAAATTACTTATCTTTTTGCTTAAATGTAAGAATGCTTCCATGATGATTTTATTTCAGGTGGGACTTGAAAATTGGATGAATTGGATCCACAAATTATTTATCATCATGCGTCTATGTAGATTCAAAGAAAAATATTGAAATAAAAGAAAATATAAACATTGTAGAATAAAATGAGATGTGTTTGTCGTACTTTTGGTTGTTTTTGTGCATATAAATTAAGTTTGCACGGTTTACCCTTGTTTGTGGTGACTTGCATATCAAGCGTTTAATTTTAATAAATCAATATATGTCACATTCATGTGTAAATATTATATATATATATAATAGCTATGTGTTTGGTAGATATGATAAAGGATATGAATTTTCAACCTAGTGTACCAACACTTTATATTTTTAACATAAATTAATAAATCATAATCTAAATAAAATAAAAACTCAAATTGGTGTACCCATGCTTTATATTTTTAATATATAGATGATACTAATTTTAAGTAACATAAAAAGTCAAACTGATATACTCACATTTTATATATTTTAGCATAAAGTAAAAATAATACTAAATAAAATAAAATAGAAAAAATCGAACTGATGTACCCACATTTTAAAAGTTAACTTATGTCTATTTTTTTACTAATTTAAATTAAAATTATAAAATAACAGTTGATATTTGACTATAATTTATATACAAATTTCTATAATTATATATATAATTACATTAATGAGTTGCTCATTGTTCGTTATACTACATATTATACATGATTCAATATAAAAAAATAATTAATTTGTACCGAATTTACAAAAAATAATATATAAGTTATAAAAGATTATATAAATTACAAATATAAATAACAAATTTATTAACATTATATTAACCTATCTTATTAATTTATTATAATTATTATTACTATCTTACGATTTTTGAAACATATGAATTTAAAATAATTCTATTTGTAATCATCATTTAAGTTTGCATGTTATTGTATAAATTTAATTATAGCTTGATTACTGAGTTTATATAAATTATTGAAATATAAGTAAAAAATAAAATATTTTGTTGAAAATTAATGGAGATAATTGTCTTTTATTATGGATTATAGAAATTGAAAATAAGACCGACTACATTTATTGTACAAAATTGATTATTATGATTAATATTAATTAATAATTATTTAATTAATCATAATGTATTTAAATAAAATAAAATAATAATTTTATTTGATGGGATAATTGTTCCCATCCTTTTATTTTAAAATAATTGAGGAGATAATTTTCGTGTAAAAGAAACAAAAAATTTTATGTTGAGGATGAGATTTGAACACAAAACCTCCTGGTTAGACAGGAACATAAAATCAACACCATAGATCAACTCTACTATTTAAACATCTTTGAAAAATTTCACTTAGAAATATACATATACTATTTTCTATAATTTTGGCGGGAACAGTTTTTTTTAGACTTCTTTGCTTTATTATATATATATAGATGTTTTGGTGGATCAAAGCTATAGCAACTCAGTATCGAATCATTTGTAAAAAAGTCCTGTATAGGAATTAATACTCGAGTTGTAATAGATTAAGAAAAAGAAAGGATTAAGTTTGTTGAAGGAGTCAGCAAACTCATCCAATTGCTGAAGATTGTTGAAGATCAGAACGAGCAGAAATGTGAAGGAAACAACGAGAATGCTGAAGAAGAAGCTCTAGCAATCTACGGAGATATCTGATGCATAACAATAAGTCAGCAAACGACAGTCAGCAATCAGCAATCAAGAGAAAAATACAAAGCCGAACATCAGACGGAATACAAGTTACGAGAAGAACCAACCAATCAAGAGGATGGAATAATCATCATGAAGAAAAAGGGGTTCAGACCTACAAAGGATCCGTTCTGACAAACGACGGCTAGAGATAGATGCTACGCCAATCAGAGACAAAGGGACTTGAAGAGTCTCTGTTCACCGCAGAAAAAAGGAAGCATGTAGATAGGCGAGCATTCCATTTGAGTCTAACGGATAAGATTCAAACGGATGTTTGAATCTTCACCTATAAATAGGTGTCATCCTTATTTAATTCAAAGGTTCGTGATTTCGTACATACAAGAGATAACAAAAGAGATCAAACTCATTGTCTCTATCACGCGAACTCATCCGAGCTAAGTTCTTAATTGAAGCTTCGCAAGCTTTCATAACAGAAGCTCGAAGACCTGTGAAGTTTATCTTCAAAAGGTATTATTGCGGTGCAAGAGTGATTCGTACGGGCTACGCCAACACAAGGATAGGTTCCAGGAAGAACTATAAAACTCCCAACAGTCGACGTCCGAGGAGAAGGGAGGTTTGTCCTCACTCTAAGGAGCGACACCGGTTGAAGATTGGAGATCGAGGTGCTTGAAGGTGCACGCTGACCAGACGGAGGAGCTGCTCAACGTTTGAGATCAGGCCTGACCTTGTACTCATTCTTCTAGTGAATTTTTCAGTCAGAGGACTGGAGAGTGGACGTAGAACGATTGTTCGAACCACTATAAAAATCCTTGTGTCATTTACTGCTTTGCTACACTATTAGTTCGTTGGTTAAATCTTTTGAAACTTAACACACCAAGTGTTGAAGTATAAACTGCAATCAATCTAACGAACACACGAGCTAAAATATTTGGATAAACTTTTGTTAAGTCGAGACCTTAGCAAGACACGTGCAAGATAAACATTAATACTTCCGCTGTATATATCATAACTCTGATCGGGGACCAACAATTAGTATTAGAGCGGTTGGTCTTTACAAACTAGCTGCTTCTGAGTCGCCAAGGACCAGATCCAGACTTTTCTTGCATATCTGTGTTTCTGTGTTTAGCTCAGGTTCAAGAAAATAGCGCACAATGCAAAGCTTCCCAAGTTCACTCCAGAATTCTATTCTACCTGGAAAAAGAGGTCGATGATCACTCTAATGAACGTGCATCCAGAAATGAGACGAGTGATTGAGGTTGGACCCATCAAGATCCAGAAGGTAAAGACGAGGGTCGGAGAGAACGTGGAAGGACCAGACGTAATGGTGGACAAACCACTTGAAGAATGGACTCAACAAGAACGAGCCTGTGATCAAATAAATTACGTTGCCATGGATCTCATATTAGGTGCATTACCATCTAATCTAATAGCTGAAGCGTTGGAGTACAACAGTGCCAAGGCGATGTGGGACTTTCTCAGCACTCTGGACAAAGAATTAGACCAGATGAAGAGAAATAAGCTAAAACAATGGGTAGACATGTATGAATCTTTCTGTTTGATTCCAGGTGAAACCATCAAGGACATGGAGGCGAGATTCAACAAGATTGTAGCTGAGTTAAAGAAGTTGGGATTCTATCAAGATTACCCAAGGAGGATTGGTTCGTCAAAGTAACTAGTCTAAAGGATAAGGATCTGTCAACTATTAGCACTAAAGAAGTGTTCGCTCAACTGGAAGCTTATGAATGGGATATAGCCCAGATCAACAAGAATGAAGCTGTTCGTGCTGCTGTCAACATTGAAGAACCAATGGAAGGTGCAACATTCTTTGTGAAGAAAGATGGGCATAACTGGAAAACAAAGAGGCCATTCCACTCAGAATGACCTGCTCAGTCCGGTCCAGCAAGAGAGATTCCTTCCATCAATGGATCTCTCTTCAAAGAATATGAATGCTCCGTGAGCGAGCTGGAGGAACAAATGAAGAGACTTCAAAGGCTATTGCTGAAGGGAAAAGGGAAGAAGGTTGATCTCCAGCAGACTCAATCAACGGACAACAAAAACAATAAGAGAGCACCAAGAACATGCTACGAGTGCAATTCCCCTGATGACCTAAAGTTCGAATGTCCAAAGGTAGATCCAGAAGAAAGAGAATGATTGAGAAAGTTGTTCAAAAGATGTGCATCGAAGGCGGTTACCAAAGCGTTGTTGACAAGAACAGAACTACCAGACATCCCAGATTATGACAATGAAAACTATTCATCAGAAGATGAATAGGATGTTCTAATGGTGTTCATGGCAGACATCAACAAAGAGCAGACAGAAGAATCAGCTCTAGCTGCCACAACAAACCAGGTAACAAACACTACTCTGACTATTACTTCAAATTCTGATGATATGCATGACATTGATGATTCATGTTGTTATGAATCAGATGAGATAACTGTCGAATACCTGTTAAAAGAGTTTTCAAAAGTTCATGCATTAAAGGATATTCTAGTCAAAGAAAACTCCTCTCTGAAATCTCAACTTTCAAGTTTGACCAATGAGATTAATAAATCTATGTCAGCAGATGAGGAACTTTTGAAGTTAAAAACCAAATTCTCCGTCTTAAGCAGTAGTTATAATGCCTTAAGACAGGAAAACGAAACCTTGAAAACTAATCACTCAGTGTTAAATACCTGTCAATGCAAATTTTCAAAAAGCGTGAGAGATTTAGATGATATTTTAAGTATCCAAAGAAGTTCGAAGAACTTTGCTAAAATAGGCTTCGATAGTGAAAAGTCTTGCGACGCTGAATCGAGTAAGTCAAAGAAGATTACTTTTGTCCCAGCTACTGGGAAGATTCAGCAAACTGCTAGGAAAGACAAGAGGGAAAAAACTAAGTCAATTGAACAACAGAATTGCTGGCAGACTAATATCCCTCAGCTGACTGCTCGACAAAGATTGAACTTTCGATCTGCTGAGAAAAAGCCAGGAAAGTCAATGTATGTTACCCAGCAGACTGTTCCACCTGCTAGGACAGTTCATACAAATCCTAGCAAAGCTAAGCAATCTACTAAGGCTGCAAGGAAGCCAACATACACTCCAAGTAGAAGGAACACCTACTTGAGGCCAGAGTCTACTTCAAAATGTTTTCAAAAGACAGTGACGACTCAACACACTACTTCACAATCCTATGTTAATAATAGAAATTATGCCAACAGGAACGAAAGTCAATGGAATGTGAATAATCAACGTTGCCCTCGTCGATAGCCTCAAACACAATCTACTGAGCATCAGTCAAATAAGTGAAAGTGGATATATTGTTTCCTTCTTTGACACAGGTTGCGAAGTTGCAAATAGAACCACTAATGAAGTATAGCTTAGAGGAATCAGAAAAGGAGGACTCTACATTGCTGATTGGGAAAGTGGTCAACAAGCATCGTGCTTCATAGCATTCAACAAGGAAGAAACAAACTGGCTATGGCACAAAAGTCTAACGCATCTGAACTTTAAGACCATTAATTATATTGCTACAAAAAACATTGTTGCAGGTTTACCTCGAGAAACCTTCAAGAAGGAAGGAGTATGCAGAGCCTGTCAACAAGGAAAGCAAGCAAAAGCGTCCTTCAATTCAAATCCAGAAAAGGCCACTTCAAACAGAATCCTTGAGCTGCTGCACATGGATTTATTCGGCCCTGTGACACCACCCACTGTAGGTAACAAACTATATATTCTAGTTATTATTGATGACTATTCTAGGTACACATGGGTGAGGTTACTCAAAAGCAAGGACAAAGTGAAGACTATCCTTCCAGAGCTGATAATTGGAGTTCAAAATGACAAGGAGCTCACGGTCAAAAGGATAAGATCCAACAACGGTACGAAATTTTGCAATGGTGCATTGATGGATTTCTGCGCCAATGCTGAGATAGGACATGAAGGGTCCACTTCAAGAACACCCTAGCAGAACGATTTGGCAGAAAGAAGGAACATTACCTTAAAAGAAGCCGTGTGTACAATGCTTGCCGATGCGGATCTAAGTCAAAAATACTGGGGAGAAGCAGTAATGAATGCGTGCTACACGCAAAATTAA
The DNA here is from genome assembly GCA_026898455.1 of Plectranthus barbatus. Taxonomy (NCBI): domain Eukaryota; kingdom Viridiplantae; phylum Streptophyta; class Magnoliopsida; order Lamiales; family Lamiaceae; genus Plectranthus; species Plectranthus barbatus. Next base: position 42,481 of record JAPKLW010001252.1, read on the forward strand.
AGCGGATTGAATCTTCACTTCAACAAGACTCTCTATGAAGTATATCATGGTCGTAAGCCTTCTTTAGCTCATGTTCGTATATTTTGTAAGCCATGTTATATCCATAATAATGGAAAATCGAAGTTAAGTACTTTTTCTGCCAAGGCCGATGAAGGAGTGTTTGTAGGATATGAACATTCATCTCATAAGGTATATAGAGTACTTAACAAGATAACCAAACTTGTGGAAATAACATGCAATGTTATTTTTGATGAAGCTACTTTAGTGCGCAGGACCATAAGAAGCCAAAAGGATGAGTTTCATGAAACCAATGATGTCAATGGGATTTCGGCTCAAATACTTCCGAAGCTGAAATGGATGATCCGACTAGGTTAATGAATGAATCATCATCTCTACTGGAGACCTTGACTGATCAATTGACAGTCAAGAGAGCCTGTGATGCAATCGGTAATGCTGAGGCCACCATAAAATCTCTCGAAGAGCTTACAAATCAACATGGAATTAGAGGAGACAAGTATGTTCAACTATTTTAAGATTCCCAGAATGGCGAGAGATTTACTGAAGCCAATTTTGCTAAAGACAACCAAAAGCAGACTGCTGCATATAGGAGTACTACACCTGTAATACAAAGTCCAGCAGACACTGTTGGGAAATTGTTCCTAAATCTCCCTTAGGATTTCATTGTAAAAGGTTTTGCTGGATCAAACCTTAGTAAATGGTCGATCATTTGCTGAACTCTAGAATAGTCTAGCATATCTTGTAATGTCCTGTGTAGGCCAAGTATTGAGTTGTAATAGACTAGTTTGCTAGAAGTTCTCCCAGCAGACACCGAAGAATGCTATATGCTAAAAGACATATGATAGCAGAATGCTAAGGATTTAGCATTTGCTAACATCCAGCAGATTGCTAAAGAAGCTAGCAATCAGAATTCGAAAGAATCAAATACGATCAGAACAACTGCGGAAGTACCAGCAGTCGAAAACATATCTAGCAGATTGCTAAAGATACCCATCTAGCAGATCGTGTTAAAGGAGCTTAGTAGAGCAAAACAGTCAACATCGATCGCTATACCAACGTTCTGACAACCGTACATGCGAGGACAAGACTTTCCAGAAGAAGGTCAAAAAGCACTATACGAAGCTAGAAAGCAAGGTGAAAGTCGAACCACTCTTGGACAAAGGGACGTTATGTCTAACGGATATAAAGATTCAAAGTTCGAATCTCCAAGTATAAAAGATAAGTCCAGAAGTGAGAGACTTAACCGCTCATTCAATACTCTAACACACTCTCAATAGATTCTTAAGACAAAAGCGAAAAGCACAAGAGCAGTCAGTTGAAAATCCAACATTCGAAAGATATTCAAATCTTTCAACTACCAGAGTGTCCCCATTGATTTACTGACACTCCATTGAAGAGATCCTTGACTTTGTTCAAGATTCTTCAATCATTGGGATACCTTCCTTTACTGGAAGAATCCAACAGTCAAACACCTGAAAAGGTCTTGACTAAGACGGGCGTTTAGCCGCATTTGAAGGGAAGTTAGGAAGTAACTATAAAGCTTCCAAAGTAGCAAAGACGAGTTTTACGAAAGTGTGCCCTTCACTCTACCGGATCTACGCCTGAGAAGTTCAGAATATCGGAGGATAACTGTCAAGTGGCCAGGTCGAAAGTTCATTGCCTACTTAATGTCGAAGGCGAATCCTTGTAATCTGTATACTTACTTAGTGAATTCTTAGCGCTTCGGCTAAGGAGTGGACGTAGATCTATTGGATCAAACCACTATAAATTCTGTGTTTTTATCGTGTTTACTGCTTTATTATCTTATACTTGATTGAGATTTGAAACCTAGCAACAGAGTTGCTAGTGTATATCTGTGAAGAAACACTATTAACACCCTGAGCTAAAATAACCTTTATTAACGTAAGTGCAAGTAACGTTTACTTATTCCGCTGCATTTCGTGTATTTACACGACGACTCTGATATTTAAGGACCAACAAGTGGTATCAGAGCAGGAGGTTGAAAAACCGACTGCTTCTGACTCGCTTAAGACCAGATCTATCTTTTCCTTGCACCGTTACTGTTTTATTGTGTTTGTCAAGCTCAGGTGAAAAATAGCAAGATGACTAATCACGATCTTCCCAAGTGGAACAAAGAGAGGTTCGCATACTGGAAGACGAAAGCTATGATTCAACTCCAGAGTATTCATCCAGAGATGAGGGACGTACTGGAGAAAGGGCCTATTGAAATCATGAAAGTCAATACCGTAGTGGGGCCACATGCTGAAGGCCAACCACCTCCAGAGATGGTACCAAAACCATATGAGGAATGGACGCTGGAGGACAAGAAAAGAGGTCAACTAGAATACGTGGCCATGAAGCTCATTATTGACTGCCTACCCCCTTAATGGCCGACAAAATCCTGGATTATAAGACAACTAAAGGCATGTGGGATTATGTGTGCGAATGCTCTCAGGAAACTGAGCAGATGAAACACAACAAGCTTCAAGTAGCTGTGGATAAATATGAGTCTTTCTCAATGTTCCCAGGAGAGACTATCCAATCCTTGGAGGAAAGATTCAATACAATTATAGGTGAGCTAAAAAATGTGGGCAAAACTTATGACAATGGGGAGATGAACAACAAAATAATATCCAAACTCTTCCCGATGAGTGATTGGTTTGTAAAGATGACAAGCCTGAGTGAGAAAGATCTCAATAACATGTCAACCGCTGAAGTGTTCTCTCAGCTAAAAGCCCATGAGTTCATCATTCAGCAATCGAAGAAAAATGAGGCTGCCATGACACAACCTACTTCATCAAACGCTGGAAATCATGTGGGCTTGGCATACTTTGTCAAGAAAGATGGTCACAAGTGGAAGCCGCCCAGAAAGCCCTTCCATAATCAAGAGAGATTTACACCAGCATCACCAGCAAAGGAGAATGTGTTAACCTTAGGTTCTCAACCTGTTGACCTAAAGATCAGTTAGCTGGAAGAACAAATGAAGAAGCTTCAAAAGTTGATGACATAAGAAAAGCTGAGAAAGAAGCTAAAGAGGCTAAGCAAACATCAACATCTTCTCGCTCAGCAGAGCAAAAGCCCAGGACCTGCTTCGAATGTGGATCGCCAGATCACCTTAAACATGAGTGTCCAAGGGTCAGCAAAGAGGAAAGAGACCGACTGAAGCAGCGCTTTGAGAAGCGTGCCATCAAAGCTGTAACCAGAGCATTGCTGACAAGGACAAAGGTACCTGACATCCCAGACGACGATGATGATTACTACTATTTCTCGGAAGAAGAAGATAACGAGGAAGCTCTATTCGTTCTGATGGCAAATATTGTCGAAGATCAGTTTGCTGATGCTGATGCTGATGCTGAGCAGAGTGGTGAATCAGCTCTAGCCGCTGAAGAAAATGAGGTACCAGTTATCAACATTTCTAGCATTATAGTCACGAATGAATCGGAGGAATCTTTTCTAGATTCTGAGGAAGATTACTTGACGAAGCTTTCAATTGAATTCTCTAAGATGTATGAGATCAAAAATGCTATTGTTGGTGAAAACGCCTCACTACAATTAAATGTTCAATCCTTGATCGAGGAAGTCGAAAGACTAAGGTCAGATAGTGAGGAACTTTTAAAACAGATTTCTTTCAACTTTCAGAAAATTTTAAAAAATTAGAGAAAGAAAATCTTGCTTTGAAAAGTAAATCTAGAGAGGACTACATTTGTACGTATACATCTAGCAAGGCAGTTCTCAATGCCATTGTAAGCCAGCAAAGACATCATAAAGATAAGTCTGGCCTTGGATGTGAATCCTCTAGAAAGATTCTGGATACTCATGCTAACTCTTTTAAGCAGAAACCAATCTTATTTGTTTTTGCTGGAACTATCATTGCTGACAAAGGAAAAGGAATTGTCATTGCTGAATCTTCAAATGCTAAGCCAATTGCTAAGCAGAAGAATGGACATTCGCAGAATCCGTCTGTTGGATCTCAGCAGAGGTCTTCCTCAGAGACTGCTAAGTATTCATCTGCTAGATCTCAACAGAGGCCTCAATCACAATATGCTAAGCATACATCTACTGGACCTCAGCAGAGGAACCCAAGGATGAATGCTATGCAAGAATCTGCTAAGCCTCAACAGATGAGTCAAAGGATGAATACCAAACATGTATCTGCTGGACCTCAGCAGAGGAATCCGAGAGCACATGCTAAACCATATTCAGCAAGACCAAGGAATACTGAGCATTTTGTTTCCAACGCAAGGACAACAAATCCTGCCTTTCACAAGAACAAGCAAGCCTATTACAACGCTGTAAGACCTATATATCAGCAGAACACGCTACATAGGAGGAACACCTATGTAAGGCCTGAGCCCAATTCTTTCATATTTCAAAGGGCAAGGAAGGCTAAGCACACCATTGCACCTAGATACAACAATGTTAACCATGTTAAAACTAAGGTCGTGAAAGTGGTGAAGGGTGAGATCAAGAAGAAATTCTTGAAGATCACTAAGATGTGGGTTCCGAAAGGAACTTTGATCCATATTAATCCTGCAGGACCCGACACTGAATGGGTACCTAAATCATCTTGATTAACTGTGGTGCAAGAACATGATTCAAGTACTAAAGCATCATACATAGAAAATGAATGGATCCTGGACAGCGGTTGCTCCGCACACATGACGGGGAATGAGGACTTGTTCTCAGATATACAAAGACTCTATAATGGTCCCAAAGTCAAGTTCGGAGACAATAACGATGGCAAAGTTATTGGAAGAGGGTGCATTGAGCGTAATGGATTGAGAATCATCAACGTAGCACTTGTGTCCAACCTGAAGCACAATTTACTCAGCATAAGTCAACTATGAGAGAATGGGTACACTGTATCTTTTGTCAATACTGGTTGTTCTATTGCTGACAATGTTACAGGTGAAGTGAAGCTCAGAGGCATCCGCAAGGGTGGCCTATACATTGTTGATTGGCAGAGTGGTTAACAACATTCTTGCTTCTTAGCCTTGAACAAAGAAGAAACAACATGGCTATGGCACAAAAGGTTTAACCATTTAAATTTTAAGACCATTAATTACCTTGCCAAGAATAAACTTGTTGTAGGCTTGCCCGTTGAAACTCTTCGCAAAGAAGGGGTGTGCAAAGCATGTCAACAAGGAAAACAGACCAGAGCTTCGTTTAAGTCCAATCTTGAGAAGAGCACATCGCAAAGTATCCTAGAGCTACTACATATGGATCTCTTCGGTCCTGTCAACCCACCCAGTGTAAGTAAAATATTGTATACTCTTGTGGTGGTTGATGACTTTTCCAGGTATATGTGGGTTCGTCTATTGAAGACGAAAGATGAGGTAAAGCTCGTTCTACCGGAGTTAATCCTCAAGGAGCAAAACAACAAGGAAGTTACTGTGAAGAGGATTCACTCTGATAATGGAACAAAGTTCTGTAATGGAGTACTTATGGATTTATGTGCTAAAGCTGGTATTGCACATGAGAAATCCACAGCTAGGACTCCTCAGCAGAATGGGCTAGCTGAAAGAAGGAATCGGACGTTGAAGGAGGCCGTTCGATCAATGCTAGTAGACTCTAAACTATCTGCTAAGTATTAGGGTGAAGCAGTGATGACGGCCTGCTATACACAAAATAGGAGTGCTATTACTAGCAGATTTAACAAGACTCCCTATGAAGTGTACAACGGTCGTAAGCCCTCTATAACTCATCTTCGTGCATTTGGTTCGACATGTTATATTCATAATAACGGGAAGTCAAAACTTAATACTTTTTCACCTAAGTCAGATGAGGGTGTACTCCTTGGATATGGTCACCCCACTCACAAAGGCTATCGAGTATTAAATAAGACTACCAGAATTGTGGAAATAACATGCAATGTTATTTTTGATGAGTCTACTTTAGTGCGCAGAGCTATTAAGGAAAAAGAGGATAGCGATCATGAGACTAATGATGTCAATGATCAATCGCTCTTAAATTCTTTCGAAAATATGCGTATTGATCCGACTAAGTCTATGAATGACTGCAATCCAAACCAGACGCACTCAGCAGGAGACCAGACTGCTAACCAGGCCAGTGATGCTAATGATCATGCTGAGGCCACACCTATTCACCTCAATAATGACCCAAATATCTTGGAGCTGCTTGATGACGAAGAGGAGGAGATATTAAAGTCAACTCCAAATGGGGAAGAAAGAATAGCTGCTGCTGAAGGTATTGACAGAGGTGCTGTTGAGATTCCAGCTGCTGAGGCACCTGCTGGAGAGGCTCCCGCTCATGAAAAATCCCGTAGCAGAAGTTCCAGATGCTGATGAATAAGTTGCTGACAATCCAGATGCTGTGCACCAGGAGGGTGCTGCGGAGAACGTCGTACCAGACAATGATCGAGCAGGAGAAGGAAATGCTGGAAGACCAGTCAGACCAACATGGTTGCGCGCTCATTCTCTTGAAGATGTTCTTGGAGATGTCAATGATCCCATTTTGACGAGACAAGGGAATGCAATGTTAGCCTGCTATATTTCTCATGAAGAACCCAAGAAGGTTGAAGAAGCTCTACTAGATCCAGATTGGGTGAATGCTATGCAAGAGGAGCTTGTTGAGTTCACACGTAACAATGTGTGAGAACTAGTAGACAGACCAGAACACCAAAGCGTTATAGGCACTAAGTGGGTGTTCAAGAACAAGAAGGACGAGACAGGCTTGGTAGTCAGGAATAAGGCACATCTCGTAGCCAAGGGATACAGGCAATGCGAATGAATAGATTATGATGAGACGTTTGCTCCAGTAGCAAGGCTGGAGGCAATCAGACTATTCCTTGCGTATGCTGCATATCACGAATTTGATGTGATGCAAATGGATGTGAAAAGTGCCTTTCTAAATGGTGAGCTCAAAGAGGAAGTCTATGTTGAGCAACCACCAGGCTTCGAGCAGGGAAATCAGGTTTATTGACTTAGGAAAACCCTGTATGGCTTGAAGCAGGCACCTAGAGCGTGGTATGGAACTCTATCTAAGTTCCTACTAGCTAATGGATTTAAGAAAGGGAGGATTGATCAGACTCTCTTTTGTATCGAAGATAAAGGAAGTATTTTGCTCGTACAAATCTATGTCGATGACATCATTTTCGGATCGAAAAATCAAGATTTATGTGATATGTTTTCCAAACTCATGACAAGCAATTTTCAGATGAGCATGATGGGGAAGATGTCATACTTCCTTGGACTTCAAGTTCAACAATCCAGAGAGGGGATTCTCATCCACCAGAGAAAATACACTCGAGATTTGATTGCGAAATATTGTCCAGAAAAGACTAAGAGCTTAAGAATTCCAATCAGCACCACATGTATTGCCGCTCTTGAGAAGGAAGGAGAGGATGTGAATCCTACTCTTTATCGAGGTATTATAGGTTCGTTACTATACCTCACAGCAAGCAGACCAGACATATCATATGCCGTTGGTTTATGTGCGAGATATCAAGCTAGTCCTAAGAAGACTCACTTGGACACTGCTAAGCGAATTGTGCATTATCTAAAATGCACAGAAGGTCTGGGAATTTGGTACCGAAGGTCCGATGGTCTAGCATTGAGTGGCTACTCAGATTTAGACTTTGGAGGATGCAAGATCGACAGAAAGAGCACCAGTGGGACCTGCCAATTTCTTGGACATAAGCTAATTAGCTGGTTTAGCAAAAATCAGCACTCTGTTGCTACATCAACTACTGAAGCAGAGTACGTAGCAGCTTCTAGTTTTTCTTCGCAAGTTTTATGGATAAGGCAACAATTACAAGATTATGGGATTTCTCCAGAATGCGTGCCAATTTATTGCGACAACAACAGTGCCATGTGCATTACGAAGAATCCAGTCCATCATTCGAGGACTAAGCATATTGATATTCGTTACCACTTCATCCGAGATCATCAAGAAAAGAAGGACATTGATGTTCGATATATATGCACTGAGGATCAGATAGCTGACATCCTTACAAAACTGCTAGCAGAAAGCAGATTCAAGGAATTATGCATTAAGTTGGGTCTTATGGAATTGGATAATGCTGATGAATGAGATGCTATTCTCATTATCTATGGACTTCTTGGATTTCTGGAGAAAGTGATAAAATCATATCTCTAATTATGTGCACTTGCTGCTGAGCATATTTACTGAGAAGAAGTTTGCTAGGCTCACAGCAGAAATGGAGATTTCGTGTTAAATGGTCAGCAGAGATAATGGACCTGCTTAGCATATGAACCAAGCCGAAGATCAATGATTCTTAAATCTTAACACTTTAATGTGTTATTATTGCTTGGAGGACTTACTCAAGATATATGCTGAAGTTTATGAAGGTTATGAAAATGCATGGAAGATGAAGAAGACAGGATCATCGCATGAAAAGAAGATATATTTTCATTAATATAAAAAAAAATAAAAAAATGAGGAACATTGATTACATTGAAAAGGAGGATTACAAAGACTTCAGTAGGGAGGCAGAGGTCTAAAGGGATAGAAATCCGTTCCCCTAAGATAAGAGGGACCGAGAGCGAGGTCTTGGAACCTCTGCTCGAGCAGCCAACTCAGTTGCATCCCATAAGGGAGAGGCTGATTTGGATAGCTTAGCACGCACCTCCGCACGCCCTGGAAGACGAAGGCCGCCCAATCCACCTCTGCCTTGTCGTCGAAGGCCATCATTGCCTTCCATATCTCCCGAGTAAAGGTCATACCATCAGGATCGACGCCGACGATCATGCTACTGATGATGTGAAAAATGACCCTGTACGGGGTCTGAAGGCCATATACGGAAGGAGTGGGAGAGAACTCAAATAGAGGAGAGTCCCTCTATTTCTCCCATGCCGTCCACTCTGGAGCCGTCTCCCTCCCAAGGTAGTCCATTACAGACAATGGACCCTGGGGAAGGCCGAAATCCGAAGCGAATGACTCAGGGGTCCACTTGACCAATTAATTCCGAAAGACGCCATAGATAGAGTCTCCCTCAGAATCGCATGATTGGAGGAAATGCTGCAAGTGAGCCCTCTGAAAAATGTGAGGAGTGGCGCAGACGAATCTCCCAAGGCCATTATGATGAATGCTGGACATTACTGTCTCAGCCACCAGGTAATTCGCCTCATACTCACTATATAGGCCAGATTCACTGAGGACTTGATTCCTTAGCACATAGAGTATGGAGGAGGGATTCATGTTTTCAGAAGAGAGAGCTATTTTTGAGTAAAGAGAGGAAGACAGGTGTTTGAAGGCAGATGAGTGAAGAATATAAGTCACTATGGTAGTGGTATTTATAGCCATACACGCCCTGATGACTGACCGAAGCAAATCCTTAGAAGATCACAATTATTATGCGCGTCTCTCGGATTTCGAAGAGTCGCAGAGAGAGATGAATCGCCAGATAAGCATTGCACGTCTAATCGGAGGGTGATATGATGGATTACGATCAGCCGGCGAATGGCTCAAGGCTATCATCACATTAATTTGAAATGCTGTATATCACACTCAGCATATCTAAGAGGGTGATTATAAATTGAGAAGGGATGCCACATAGACGTTGCTAACTCATGCCAAATCGCTACATTCCACGTCAGCTGACTGCTGAGTTCGAGATCTCAGCAAGTCTCGGAAGCGTATATGAGAAGATTGTGGATTGTTTATTATTGTGGATTTTTAATTCGATGAGACCCTTCAAGTGCATTTAATGCACACAGGTGGCTGCGATGAATCAGGAGAAGACACGACTAAAGATATCGAGTACGCTTTGGAGTATGGGAAACCATACGGAGAGTCGCACCTTATCTAAGCCATTGATTATACCCACTAAAGAGAAATCCCCAACCGGTGGATTAAACATCAGAAGGTATATATACGTATCTTTGTTCCTAACACACCTTTTTCAGACGACAAAAAATTTGAATTTTTTTCTAACTCCCGAGCTTTACCCTCTCAAAAAAATCCCTCTCATACACTATCCTTGAAACCCTAACTCACAATAAATGGCGGAAAATACTTTTTCTTCATCTACCCAAAATCCTGAGTCGGATAATTGTTCCCTCGTGCTCTGCCTTTCACCACCCACCTTCATTTTCCCACCTATCACAGGGTCACCACTGCATGTACGACATGCGCCCGGTTTCACTGGGATAGTGAAGAAGGAAGATATTGATGAATCGATTCCTTATGGTCAACTGGTAGTTATGGCCCGGAAGAAGGAGTTGTCCGGCCACTCAAAGGAACAGAGGCGTCTAGCCCAAATCATGAAAGACAGGATTCTCTACATGCCTCTTGCTGCTACTCACATCCCAGAATGGATCAGGAAGATCCTTGACTCCGAATTACTGGTAAAATACCTATCCGCTGAACTTGATCACTTCCATCCTCACATGGTTTCTGAATTCTACTCTAGGGCTGTGATGAATGATGACCAGAAATCGTTCAAAACCTCTGTCTATGGCAATATTGTAGAAGTAAGTGCCGAACTCCTTTCGAGGACCTTTGGCTTTCGAAATTATGGGGAAAGAATTTCTCAGTATAAGGAGCATGATGTGGCTGAGATGGAGAGGCGCTGGAATCTATGGAAAAAGCCTAGGGAGCTGAAGGACAAAAAGGGGCAGATTATCTCCTTTAAGGTTGCTACCCCTATTAACACTCTGACGGATGATTACAAGACTCTTGCTGAGATGGTGATTAAGATGTTCCAGTGTGATGCTGGTTCATATTCAGAGCTATCTGCTAAGAAGTATGCTGTTATGATGGCATTGAATGACAACATCAAAGGCAATTGGGCTGAGTTTTTCTTTGAGCGATGGGTTGAGATTGCTCGGAAGAATGATCACATGGCCATAGATGGGACGTTCTCATCTAATGTTAATTTTGGCCTGAAGATCAGCAAATATCTAGAGATGCTGTTTACACACAAAGGGATTGATCGAGGTGTGAAGCTTCTACCCACGGATTTCATCCCGGTGACAAGGAAGGAGGCCAAACCATTAAGTTTCAAACAACCTCGTAAGCTGACTGGAAAATCAAATGTGGATGAGGACAAACCTACATCTTCTGAGGAAATAGATGAAAGAAGTTCGGGATATCAAGTGTTGCAGCCGGCCATCCCTGTGTATGTTGAAGAAGTTGCTTTACTAAATAAGAATGCTGAGACAGAGCAATGTTTTCGGAACCTCGAGGAGATAGTCGAATTGGGGGATCTACCAGTGGAACGGATCAACGAGATCATGACCACAAAGGAAGCGGAACAACCTCCACCTGTCCTAAGTGCCGTCGCACTTGAATTTTCGAAGAAAAAGAGGTCTGACATCACCTCTCCAGAAATGAAAGCAAGAAAGCGGACGAGAAGAAAGATAATCCTGACTTCAGAGCAGGAGGAATCAGAGAAAGTCGCAGCAGAGAAGAAGGCTGCTGAAGAGAAATTGGACAAAACCCCTCTGTCCTCCATATGCCTGGATGAGTGTCTAAAAGGAATAAGGGCAACCAAGAGAAAGCGTGACGCTCAGAAGAAGGAGATTGAAACAAGACAATACAAGAAGTTTATGAATGAGATGACGTTCAAAGCAAGAGATCGAAAATTCGAACGAATCAAGCAAACAACTGAGGAGCGTGAGGCTCAAAAGAAAGCTGCTCAGCTGCTAGCAGAGGCGTTTACAGAAGGTCATGCCACAAAGAAAGGAAAATGCATAGAAGGCGGAAGGATCACCATTTCCATTCCCCCAGTTGATGCTGAAGGAGCAATTATACCAGAACAGGAGGCCATGATAGACAAGGAGTTTGAGGAAGAACTTCAGGTTGGCGGATTCAATGAGCCTCCTCCGCTTAAAGGCAAGAATGTTCAAATTCGTGAACCGATTGACGAGCCATGCAGCAGTTCAGATGAGGAGATTCCACTCAGAAGGCCACCCAGAAGGCTACCAGGAAATCCGGAAGCTGGTCCTTCTGGAGCAGAGAAGCAAGCAGATGATGAGGCAGGAAGTGCTGAAGATTCACATGCTGAGCAGATTGCTCACGAGGATGGGCGCTCAGGTGCTGAGCAAATAGTTAGCTCTCCGCAGACTGCTGAGGAAACACCATCTGCTAGGATAGAGGAAGCAAATCTTGAGGAAGGTCCTGACACTAATAATCCTTCCGCTGCTGAGATAGAAGAAGATGAAGGTTTCCTCCCCACCTGCTTCTCCGAGTCCGATTCCGATGGAAAATCCAAGGATGTTTATGATGCAAAAACATTGAGGAAGATCTCCACGGAGTGCAGTGATCAACTTTGATTGCCATTCAATGGACTTCCCGGTCCCAGATTCAAGTTGAGGAGGTTCTCCCAGTGGTGTTCTGAGATCTCATCAGAGGAACAGGTAAACTCCGATTTTGAACTTTTTGGACGAGAGATTGAAGAATTTGTGAATATGATGGTTGAGAAGGAGATAGAAGAGGTTTTGCTGGAGAATTAGAGGAAGGAACCTAAGACGGAGATAGACTGGGACGCGAGCTAAGGCGATGGAAGAAATATGACTATATTTTGCGAGAGCTCTGCGTAGAGGAAAGAGAGTTGACGATGGCGTGGAAAGGTCTAAATTTCTGGAGACGTGAGGAGCAATGGGCGAATGAATGGATGGATCAATCTCCTTGTCCCAAGCAGTACCATGATAAGGCCGTCCTTGCCAGACTTCAAATCATCAAGGCTCACCGAAGAGTATCTTCTTCTCATTCCTTGCCAAAGTCTACCTTCGCTCCGGATGGCTTGTCTGATGCTCACATTCAATTATCCAAGCGTCAAGCCAGAGAAGCTACTGAATACAAGAGGCGCTAAGCTGAATACGCAAAGATCAAGCAAGTGAGGTTGCAGGTTCGATTAGACGCTATCCGAGAGGAAGAAGAGCGCGAAGCCCAAAAGCTTGAGATGGTCAAGTACCGCAACAGAGATGAGGAATTGCGGGCCTATATGTTGGCACAAGCACTAGCAGATGCATGGATGCTAGAGGAAGCTGAAATGGCTGCTGCTGAAGCAGAGTATCTGAAAGCAATCAAAGAAGCAGTGTATCTGCTAGCTACTACCGATGGAGTTGATACTGCTGAACCAGTAACCACAGAAGTCGCAATGGAAGATATCTCCAGCTCCACTGCTAGGAATCAAGCAATCATTATTCCTACTACTTCATCATTCTTTGCTACTCCGGTCAGTTCTCACGACTTCCCATCTTATCTAAATTCAGTGGTTCAAATGGCTGTCCAAAGTGTTATGTCCACCATGTCTGAGAGAATGGTGATGGAGGCAACGAACATAAGGAGGGAGATTGCCTAGGTCAAGACTGACGTCGCTACAGTCAAGACCGATGTTACTGTGGTGAAGACCGATGTACAAGAAGTGAAAGAAGACGTAGCAGAGCACAAGCAGCACGTAGATCACAAAATTAATACTTTCTCCTCCACATTTTTGGATGCAATCAAAGAGGGGGAAACAAGGAGGATTGCTGAGGCGGCTGAGAGGAAGAAAGCAGAAGAAGCTCGAGCCGCTGCTAAAGAAGATAAGAGAAGAGCTCTAGAAGAGCTAAGGCAGAAAGAAATGGAACTGAAAATCAAGATGCTTGAAGAAGAAAACGAGAGGATTGCTAAGGAACTTGAGATGGAGGCTGCTGAGCATGTAGCAAGTAAGGAATATCTGGACAAATTTGTGCAACTAGCATCAAACAAATTCGACGAATTTGACAAGTTAAAGAAGCCTGCACCAGACTCATGATTATGTTTCCCTGGTATCCTATTTCTCCTTAGTCTATCATTTTCATTGTACCTGTAATGAATCAATCACATGAATGAAAATGGATCAGACTTAGATAATCTCTCATTGTCAATCTCTGATTTTTACTGCGTGCCCAAGTTGAAATACACTATCTGTGTATTCAACACATTTGTATCTTGATGGCAACTATATTTTGAGATTGGTAAAGTAAAATGCTTGCTGACTTATTTGGGTGCTAGAATTTCTAGCATATTACCTTTGCAGCATTTACTTATATGGTTAAACGAGAAATATTTCCCAACATTTATTGAGGGGGAATTCCATTATAATCAATCCTGCTAGAACTAAGATGGATAAAACTCTGTGTTAGATTTCTAGATTAGCATAGTTCTGTACATAGAAAATTTCTTGTAAACACAAATATTCTTCCTCTTAGATTCAACAAAGTGATAGTAAGCTTTGATTGCTCCAAAAAGGGGGAAATTGTTCCTAAATCTCCCTTAGGATTTCTTTGTAAAAGGTTTTGCTAGATCAAACCTTAGTAAATGGTCGATCATTTGCTGAACTCTAGAATAGTCTAGCATATCTTGTAATGTCCTGTATAGGCCAAGTATTGAGTTGTAATAGACTAGTTTGCTAGAAGTTCTCCCAGCAGACACCGAAGAATGCTATATGCTAGAAGACATATGATAGCAGAATGCTAAGGAATTAGCATTTGCTAACATCCAACAGATTGCTAAAGAAGCTAGCAATCAAAAGTCGAAAGAATCAAATACAGTCAAAAACATATATAGCAGATTGCTAAAGATACCCATCTAGCAGATCGTGTTAAAGGAGCTTAGCAGAGCAAGAAAGTCAACAACGATCGCTATACCAACGTTCTGACAACCGTACATGCGAGGACAGGACTTTCCAGAAGTAGGTCAAAAAGCACTGTACGAAGCCAGAAAGCAAGGTGAAAGTCGAACCACTCTTGGACAAAGGGACCGTTGTGTCTAACGGATATAAAGATTCAAAGTTCGAATCTCCAAGTATAAAAGACAAGTCCAGAAGTGAGAGACTTAACTGCTCATTCAATACTCTAACACACTCTCAAGAGATTCCTAAGACAAAAGCGAAAAGCACAAGAGCAGTCAGTTGAAAAGCCAACATTCGAAAGATATTCAAAGATTTCGACTACCAGAGTGTCCCCATTGATTTACTGACACTCTATTGAAGAGATCCTTGACTTTGTTCAAGATTCTTCAATCATTGGGATACCTTCCTTTACTGGAAGAATCCAACAGTCAAACAACTGAAAAGGTCTTGAATAAGACGGGCGTTTAGCCGCATTTGAAGGGAAGTTAGGAAGTAACTATAAAGCTTCCAAAGTAGCAAAGGCGAGTTTTACGAAGGTGTGCCCTTGACTCTGCCGGATCTACGCCTGAGAAGTTCAGAATATCAGAGGATAGCTGTCAAGTAGCCAGGTCGAAAGTTCATTGCCTATTTAACGTCGAAGGCGAATCCTTGTACTCTGTATACTTACTTAGTAAATTCTTAGCGCTTCAGCTAAGGAGTGGACGTAGATCTATTGGATCGAACCACTATAAATCCTGTGTTGTTATCGTGTTTACTGCTTTATTATTTTATACTTGATTGAGATTTGAAACCTAGCAACAGAGTTGCTAGTGTATATCTGTGAAGAAACACTATTAACACCCTGAGCTAAAATAACCTTTATTAACGTAAGTGCAAGTAACGTTTACTTATTCCGCTGCATTTCGTGTATTTACACGACGACTCTGATATTTAAGGACCAACAGACACACTGCTAGAAGACAATCCTTCAGCAGAAGATCAATCAACAAGGGTAGCAGACAGCTTGGAGACTCTACAGCTTGTTGATGTACCAGTTTTTGAAGAACCCATTGGACCATCCAACAGTCAAGTCATTCCTGTAGAAGAACTTTAAAGACCCAAATGGTCCTAAGAGATCATCCTACTTAGGTGATTCTAGGAGACATTATCGATCCAATCCGAACCAGACACAATGCACTACTTGCCTGCTTCATATCACCAGAAGAGCCTACCAAAGTAGTAGAAGCACTCAAATCAGCAGACTGGATCAACGCAATACAGGAGGAACTATCAGAGTTCACAAGGAATCAAGTATGGGATCTCTTTGATCGTCCAACACATCAATTAGTAATAGGAACTAAGTGGGTATTTAAGAACAAGCGAGACGAAAATGGACTCGTCGTTCGCAACAAGGCCAAATTAGTTGCCAAAGGATATGCGCAGTGCGAAGGGATAGATTTCGACGAAACTTTTGCTCCAGTAGCTCGCTTGGAAGCAATCAGATTATTCCTAGCTTATGCTGCTCATCATGGGTTCACAGTATTTCAAATGTACGTCAAGAGTGCATTCCTTAACAGCAAATTGAAAGAAGAAGTCTTTGTGGAACAACCTCTAGGTTTCGAACGAGGAGACAAAGTTTACAAACTAAGGAAAGCTCTCTAAGGACTAAAGCAAGCTCTAAGAGCGTGGTATGAGACGCTATCACAATTCTTGCTGAAGAACGAGATTCAGAAAAGGGAAGATCGACAAAACACAATTCTTGATCAAAGATGCTGAGGATATCTTAATTGTCCAAATCTACGTGGATGACATCATATTTGGATCAAGAAATTTAGATATCTACGAGAAGTTTGCTCAGCTTATGCAAACCAACTTCCAAATGAGTATGATGGGAAAAATGTCATACTTTCTAGGCTTACAAGTCTAGCAATCAGATGATGGGATTTTTATTCATCAGAAGAAGTATACGAAGGATCTCATCAGCAAATTTTGCCCAGAAAAGACGAAGACTCTGCGGATCCCCATGAGCACAGCTTGTCAGATATCAATGGATGAAGAAGGCGAATCCATAGACCCCACAACATATAGAGGAATGATTGGGTCACTGTTATACTTGATAGCTAGCACACCAGACATTTCATATGGTGTAGGAGTATGTGCCAGATATCAAGCAAATCCAAAGAAGTCACACATGGAGTATGCTCGAAGAATTGTTAGATATCTGAAGGGAACAAAATCTTTAGGAATTTGGTAGCCCAGGGTAGACGATCTTACACTCATAGGATACTCAGATTCTAATTTTGGAGGTTGCAGAATTGACCTGAAAAGTACGAGCGGAACATGCCAATTCCTAGGTCATAAGCTGATAAGCTGGTTCAGCAAAAAGCAACACTCCGTAGCAACATCCACAATGGAAGCAGAATACGTAGCTGCTGCCAGCTGTTGTACACAAGTGTTGTGGATCAATCAACAACTTCAAGACTATGAAGTCAACACTGGTTGCGTTTCCATTCACTGCGATAACAACAGTGCGATGTGCTTCACGAAAAATCCTGTTCATCACTCTCAAACAAAACACATCGACATTCGACATCACTTCATCCAAGATCATGTCGAAAAGAAGGATATCTCGGTGGATTATATCAGAACAGAGGATCAGTTAGCAGACATATTCACCAAGCCTCTAGCAGAAAGTAGATTCAAAGAGCTTTGTCTTAAGCTCGACTTATTAGAATTGGACGAGGTTATGGAAGAATGAGTCCCAACTCTCATTCTGTTCTTGGAAAATTGTCATTGGTATTCTTTAGAAGATGCAGAATAAGAGTGTGTCCCAGCTCACGCTCTTCAAAAACATATTTTTGAAGATTGCTGAGTCCCAGCTCTCAGTAAGTCTATCATCATATATCGAAGGATACTAATCTTAGCAGATTGCAAGACTGTCGAGTCCCAACTCTCAGCAGTCCAGATGATCAGTAAAATAGAATATTGAATTCAGCAGAATAAGTCAGGTTATTGCTGAGTCCCAGCTCTCAGCAAAAGAAAGACTGCTGAACCAATACAAATCTGAATCAATCTTGGGAAATTGATCAGATATGGGAATAAATATCGGGATACTCAACCGACGTATCAATTAAGATCATCATTAGTGACAAAGCGACGATACATAGTCGCTATCATTACCAAAGATTTTGTTCAAAGGCTCGAGATGATTCAGTTATGAAAATAGCTACCACGTGGAAAGGCTATAGCGAAACCGCCGGTTCCCAAGGCAAACGAAGTAATTAGAAGATCGAGTCTCTAGGAGTGGTTGCGTCTATTTAAGAGAAGTTATCTTCCTCTGGAAATTCACATCTCAAAACCTCAAAACCCTAGATCCATCTTCTACCTTCATTCCCATCTTTTCAGAAACCCTCCTCGAAAAAATAGAAATGTCATCCTTTACCATTTCACCAAAATACCTCTAGAATGGGTTCGAGCAACGTGACTTGGAAGTCTTCAAATTGAGAAGAAGAGTCGTAATCTTTACAGAGATCACATCTAAGAAGACTCTCTCAATTCTCGGTTTACCTTGGACGATGAGTTTTCTCATATTAGAACCAAACGGAGATAGGCGGTCCATTCTTTCAGGTCATGACAGTTTTCTCATTAGTGAGATAAAAACTTGTCAGGTGGGTCTGAGGATGGATAATCCTTAGTCACATGAATTGGGTAGCTCCTATGCATCGTACTAAATTGGTATATACAGATGGGTATACTTAATCTCTTGTTTTTCTCTTCTTCAAGGATTTCACAATGAAACTAAGGAAAGGAAGATGAGATGGAGGGTAAGCTTGCGGGTGGAGGAGATGCAACTCTACAACATCTTCTTGGCACTCGAAGCTATGACAACGTGCCAGTGATGCGCATGATACCTCTTCTTAGTATATACGCATGGCACTGGATGCTGATAGGGGAAAGCTGTAGATTAAAGAACCAATCTGAGCAGATGGTGAGATCTGCTAGACTCGGACTTCTCAAATCCCTGGAAAGTCTGCAGTAGAACAAGGTTGGAAGCTGAAGATATGTCAACGCTTGAAGCCAACACATTGCTGCGGAAGCAAGGCGACTTGCAGTAATGAGCTCGGGAAAAGACCAAGAAGGAGTAGATCTAGCAAAGGCGTTATTGGAGCAGTCTGAAGACAAATTGATCATTGTAAACTTGTAGTATTATACTTTGCGAAGTGTAACTCTTGTAAATCAATGATATCAATGAATTGATCGCTTTGAGAACAATAATCTGTTGTCTCAAACAAATTAATCGCCTAAATCAAAATGCTAGATCATTACACTCCTTGTGTGCAGAAACCTATAAAAAAAACTATGATTTTCCATGAAAAATTTGAAGAAATGAAAAAGGAAAATCAAATGATAGGAATTTCTCAATGGTCTTCCCAACTCCGTCGGAAGCAGAGTGCTTGAATGGTGAAAGGGTGAATAAATTCAAGCAAGCTTCTCTCTGCTGACTACTGAGTCCAAGCTCTCAGCAGAATCCTAACAGATACTGAGGATAAGCTCTCAGTAAAAGGACTCTTGAACTTGAGAAGTTCATTGAATATAGAGAGTCCATAAGAACTGCTGAATCCAAGCTTTCAGCAGATATCCGGTGACTACTGAGTCCAAGCTCTCAGTTGATTAATGATGATTGCTATTTTGGAATAGCAGACAAACCGGAAAAAGTTTACTGAGTCCAAGCTCTCAGTAAAGAAGACTCTTGCTTCTACATGGATCAAAATTTAGAAGAGTCTATTTTTGTCTACTGAGTCCAAGCTCTCAGTAAAACCCCGAAGAGCTAAGCATGAGCTCTCATCAAAGTTTGGAAGATTGCTTAAAAACATTATGACAATGCTGAGTCCAAGCTCTCAACAATATGTAAGCATCTACTGAACAAAGTACCGCAAAGACAGAATGTTGAGTCCAAGCTCTCAGCAAAATAGGTGATCTATGACATTACTCATCAAAGATACAATCGTATGCTGAGTCCAAGCTCTCAGCATAGGCCTTTCACATTGTTGAATGATCAACACATACATCCTTGAATGTTGACCAGCAAAAAGGAGACTGTTGATTTAAATATATCTCGAAAGCGAGATGATCTAATGATGAAGAAACTGCAGAGTTCGCTTTCATTACAAAGTAACTCCAGCACAGGGCGGCGATGAATGACTAGAAGACACGTCAGGCACAGCCACGCTTTCGACGGAAAAGAAATGTAAGGCGAACCGTCACCAACTGCCCAACCGTAGATTCATCCATATCATAAGAGGAGATCCAACCGCTCACAGTAAAAGCCGGTTAAAGAGGGATCATATAAAAGAAATTTGGTTTGGGAATTCTAACCGTAATACCTTCATACCTTCTGATTCAAAATTCTTCTGCACCTTTGAAACTTTCAGAAGAATACATCAATGGCGGAATCTTCCAACCGCACCAGTCCCCCTAACAAATCATCCAGAAACACCAACATGCCCGAGTAACCAGAACAGTTCCAACCAACCTTCACAGACATCTACAAGTCGGAGGAAATCGATGAGTTGATTCCATACTACCGGCTAATCTCCATAAGCCACGAAAAGCTACCTGGTGAACTTACCAATGATCAGAGAAGGCCTGCTCAAGTCAAGAAGGACAAGATACTGTACGAGTCACTGTTCCAGAAGCACTGGTGTGAAGACCTCAAGGTAAACTCGACCGAGAAAACCTACTGAGATACCTATTTGCAGAACCGAAGAAATTCTATCCGCACATAGTTGCAGAATTCTTCGCATGAGCAATTGTTGATAAGGAAGAGAAATCCTTCACCACAAGTGTCATGGGTATCAAAATCACAGTAAGCCCAAAAGTTTTGGAGACGACGTACGGACTCCGCAACGATGGTGAATATGTAACCAACTACAAAATCAACGATGAAGCCGAGATGAAGAAGAGATGGCTGAGATGGAAGTCGGATTCATACACCGATGCATGGAAAGTAGCAGCACCTCTGAAGTCTCTAACAGAACCGATGAGGAGTTTAGCACAAGTAGTCATAAGGTTGCTAATGGGCGAAGTAGGCTTACTTTCTGAGTTAAGTGCTAAGAAGTTAGCTGTTATGATGGCCATTGAAGATCAAGTGCGTGGAAATTGGGCAAAACTCATCTACACCAAATGGCTAGCATATGTCTACAAAAACAAGAATGTGAAGAAAGATCACACATTCACTCAAGACGTATGCTTTGGATTGAAGATAAGCCACTTTCTGGAAGGGATTGTACCAGAAGGAAAACGCTGCCGCGGTGAAGACTTGATCTACTCCGACTACATACCGCCAACCAGAAAGCAACAACCACCGAAGAACATCAGGGAACCATTGATACTGAAAGGTAAGAGCAACATCAACTCTAACGAGGCATGCTGTTGGGAAATTTGGCTAAGTTTCCTCTCCCCAGTAGCTACTTGTTTAGATTCTAGTTTGGTGTTTTGGTGGATCAAATCCTAAGTCCTACCAGCGTCAGTTGTCTCTAGATAGCTCTAGATCTCAAATGTAAAGTCCTGTTTAGGTCTTTTGAGTTGTAAGTCGCAGCTGATCAAGACTCATGTTGACACTGTTCACCAGCATGAGATGTACTCACCAGTTGAGAGAAGTCTCACCAGCAAGCGACTGACAAGACTCGTGCTGACACTGTTCACCAGCATGAGAAGAGCTACTGACTGGTTACTGTTCACCAGTTGGGAAGGATTTCACCAGCAGGCGGCTGACAAATCCTACCAGCAGAATAGGTGTTCTCACTGACACTGTTCACCAGCGGTGAAGCCACCAGTCACGGGAGATTCCAAGAGTTAAACATCCAGACAAATTGGTAGACTTAGATTGTGCCAACGCAAGTCACCAACAGAGACTGCCAGCACAAGATCACCAGTATGTTCTACCAGTCGGATGTTACCAGCAGAATTCAAGATTCGCTCTCCCAGAGTCTTAGAGACAAAAAGAAGATTCGTCTGAGGAATAAACTGACAAAGTATGACTTTTAAGGGAGGATACCTTAAAGTCTATCAGTTCAAGATACCAGTTCCGATTCCTCGTACTGACGAATAGTGCCGTTCTGACATAAAGAGATCAATGTCAGATAAAGTGGACAAAAGCATGGCGCTTTCCGGAAATTCCTACCTGCCGCCGTCAGAAGGACATGCGACGACAGAGACCTTTTCCGGATGAGTCCAAACGGCTAGAAATTTGAATGGGATCCTGCGTCTATAAATAGGTCGGAGCTACCAACATTTAAGACGCTTGCTCCATCAACATTCAATACTCTTCACCTACCGAAAGACTGAAAATTCATTACGCTCAAGCAAGCAAGCAGAACACTTTCGAGGCCTTTCTAAAGGCTATCCGTGTGTTGATTTATTCAAACACGAGACTTCAAGCTTCCAGCTTGTAAGTTGTTGATCTCTTTGGTGTTCTTTCTCTTCCGAGGAAGTTCACAGCAGCTCTTGTGCCAGCCAGCACTTGAGTTATTACGGGCTTTTTGCCGTATTGAGAAGACACGTTCTTGGGAGAACTAAACACCCACGCAGTCAGCTAAGGAGGTTGAAGTGACGTGCTCGCACTCCAACAGCTGATCAGAGTTGAAGAAGGACAAGGCCGGGAGCGGTTGATCTAGTGAACTGGTGGATGAGGCATTCACCAGCTAGAGATAGATCGTAGGACGCTTGTACCCGATTACTCTTAATGAAATTTCCAGTGCTACGACTGGAGAGTGGACGTAGATCAGTTGATCGAACCACTATAAATCCTTTTTCTTTTATCAGCTTTCTGCATTTCATACTGATTTAAAACCCAGCACCCAAGTGCTGGTGTATATCTGAAAACTGAGCTACCAGCTGACGAGCCAGTTGCCAGTCAGCTGAGTACTCAGAGTCCCAGTTGACTTACCAGCTGACAAGGTCCCAGTCAGCTGAGTAACCAGCAGAGCGTAAGAAACGAATTAACACAGTTTCTGCTGCCAAGTTATACCCTGATAATCCGGGACCAACACATGCTCTGATGAAGAGGAACCATACCAAGGGAATATGGTTTTGCCCACTGCTGCGCCACTTACTGCCGAAGAATTTGAAGAAGAATGGTGCAAAGCAGAACAAGATGTTCTGTTTACTGAACTTGAAAGTTTGGTTTATACTTCATCACAAGCAACGGGTCAACCCTCAGAACAAATCAAATTGAAGAGGAGGCGAACGCAGAGGAGTCCTCAACAAAAGAAAGGGAAACCAGCGAGTGATGATGAGAACGTCAAGAAAAGGGGCAAGCAAAGAAGATCTTCAGGTAACACTCTTCAAATCAATGTACCTGAGGTAGATATTTCTCTACCATCTTCAGAAGTCGTCAAGGACACGGCGACATAATCCACTGAAGCTACTGCAAAGCAAAGGCTTGAATTTTGCGATAAAGGAGATTCTCGAAAGAAAAGGCAACAATGGAAAGTGCTCCTGAGGGCACAAGAAGAAAGAGACTATGACAAGTTCTGACTTGAGATGACACTTGAAGAAAGGGATTCAAGATACGCAGAATTCATGGCTAGTTATGACGAGCGAAATGCCAGGATTCAAGCTGGAGAACAAACAGGTCGCATTACTCAAAAGGATGTTGAGAAAATGCAAGCCGAAAAGGGGAAGAGTAAGGTCACGTTCGCTGAAGAGGTGGAAGCAATTGCTAACCTTGAGCGAAGACAACTAAAAGAAGCCCTAAAGAAATTAAGGAGATTGCCAACTCCAGGACAAGGAGAAAGGAGTTGTGACGCAACAAAATTTCAGCCCGCCACCGATCTAGGGGGAAGCGTAAGTGCTGAAGACATTTCCGAACAAAGTTTGTTGCAGGCTGCTGAGAAAGAAGGTAGCAGTCCTGTTGTTGAAAAAGAAAGTGAACAAGCACAATTGGTTGCGCAAGGAGAAAGCCGATATATGACAATCATGGCAGAAGCTGATCTGGACACAGTATCAAATCAGATCCCAACCATCGATTCAGGAAATTAGGAAGCAGAGAAGAGGAATACATATTCAGAGACAGTCATGCTAGAAGATGCCCAACAGATTACAACAGTAGATGAAGGAGGATATGCTGAGGAATCTACTGCTAAAGCAAATACCTCACTCAATGCTGAGACAAGAGCACAACTACAAGCAGAGCTCACAACAAGTGTGCGAGCTCGGAATGAGCAATATCTACGTCGATTGGTATTGAACTTTCTTCCATTCCAGGATGGAATGCAGAGGCAAATACCACAAGAGTGCTCGAAAGAACTATATAAGACATTTGGCAACAATGCATTCCGTTTCCCAGCTCTCTAGAAGTTTCAGGTATTTCCTTCAGTGATCTTCCCAGCTCTGTTGATGAAGAAGATGCAGGGACTGTCACAGATGGAGAATCCCTATTCAGAGAAGAAACTCTTAGAGTGCCCATGGAAGGACCACCCGACAGAAACTACAAAGCAAAGCGAATTGCCAAGTGGTGTCCTTCTATCACAACAAGAGATGAGGAGAACGAGGATCTCATCTCCTAGGCACGCGACATCAGTATCTTCATATAAACTCAAGCTGCTTCCGAAATCAATAACTCATATCCTGTTAAACTGCAAAGAGAGACGTCCGATCAAGAATGGTTGAGAATTGAGTTCAAGAGATGGCGATTCTTTGATTATGCCACTCATGAATTACATTATGAGGATCACTCAATCATAATGGCAAGGATGGGTCTTAACTACTGGAGGAGTGAAGAAGAATGGGCTGATGATTGGATGGACCAGACATCCAAGAGACAGTATACGGAGAAGCAAGTTGCTGTGAGGTTATAGAAGATCAAGGCTTACAGAGCAGCCACCGGAGATCGATCTTTGCCACCCTTTGAATATTCCATAGAAGTTTCTCCACCATTCACTCAGAACTTCAAATCTCCTGCCACCAGACGTCAAATGGCCGCTGCTAAAGAACTAAAGAAGAAGTTAGCAGAAGAGCAAACTGCAAGAAAGAAAGCGGAAGATATGATGAAGATGTTGGAATTCAAAGAGTAAATTCTAAATCAACTTGCTAACAAGCCCTTCAAAGTACAAGACTTAAGGTCATCCGAACAGTATCCTACTACAGAAGAAGAAAGAAGGGAAACCGCACACTCTGAAATGGCCCCGGCTGACCAACCATCCACCTCAACCGCAAGATTGGCAACCACAGCTCTCATGTCTACCAATGAAAATCAAATTGTACCTGCGGAGGACTCTACACTCATGGCAATTGAGCCTGTGAACACCAGCACTTATCATAGAGATCTCCAGCACTATATACATACCATGGTGGGACAGAGTATTGGAGAGCCAATGATACCAATCATGAACAAGCACATTTCTACCAAAGTGTCTGAAGACAAAGACGAGATTCTTGCCATCCAACTAGACAACTTCAAGACCTTCTCCACTGGAATTTTTGCTGCGATCAAAGAGGGGGAAGAGAAGAGGTTAGCTGAAGAAGTAAAAAGGAGAATGGAGCAAGAAGAAAAGATTCGTCGACTGGAAGTGAGAAGACTATAAGAAGAAGAGCTAAGGAGACAACGTGAAGAGGAAGAGAGAGAAGAACAGAGAAGGATTGAAGAGAAGAAAAGAATCAGAAGACAAGAACTAGAAGCTCTCATGGACAACTTCACGAAGAAGACAACAGAGACTCTCAGTAAAATGAAGAAGCCCACTGCAGGTTCCTCAAGTGCCAAGAATGCTGCTGATTCAGACTCTTCAACGACAAAGAAGTAATATATCTCCAAACTCTACATCTCCTAGCTATTTGAACAATCTTTTCAATTTGGGTTATGTACAGAAGAATATATGATTATCAATAAAAAAACTAACCCAGGTTGAAGACAACATCTCATTGTCCAACGCTGATCTAAGTGAATTAGCTGAAATTACACACTTGGTGTAATCAGCAAACTGCGTGGAATGTGATGTGTGCGAAATGTTCATGTGATTGCTTGATGATATTATGCGTGAATATGCTTTGTACCTACATGATAATATGACCTTGAAGCTATTTACCTGATTGACTTGTTTAATCGAGCAATACCTTTGATACTTTAAGGGGGAATGATTAGGAACAATACTGAGTCTACGGGAGTTGAGACACTGAGAATAGAATTGATAGGAAACATTTTGTAATCTCAGTAATCATCTTTCCCATGATCAGTTAAGAATTAAAGCTTTAGATAGTGGCTTTGATCGCACCAAAAAGGGGAAAATTGTTAGGAATATTGTTAGACCCCTCTACTGTAAACCAATTCATTATCATAATTGATATGTTTTGGTGAATCAAAGCTATAGCAAATCATCGAGTCATTTGTAAAAAAGTCCTGTATAGGAATTAATATTCGAGTTGTAATAGATTAAGAAAAAGAAAGGATTAAGTTTGCTGAAGGAGTCAGCAAACTCATCCAATTGCTGAAGATTGCTGAAGATCAGAATGGGCAGCAATGCGAATGAAGCAACGAGAATGCTGAAGAAGAAGCTCTAGCAATCTGCGGAGATATCCGATGCATAACAATAAGTCAGCAGATGGCAATCAACAATCAGCAATCAAGAGAAAGATTACAAAGCCGAACATCAGATAGATTACAAGTTACGAGAAGAACTAACCAATCAAGAGGATGGAATAATCATCATGAAGAAAAAGGGTTTCAGACCTACAAAGGATCCGTAATGACAAACGATGGCTAGAGACAGATGCTACGCCAATCAGAGACGAGGGGACTTGAAGAGTCTCTGTCCACCGCAGAAAAAAGAAGCATGCAGATAGGCGAGCATTCCCTTTGAGTCTAACGGATAAGATTCAAACGGCTGTTTAAATCTTCACCTAGAAATAGGTGTCGTCCTTATTCGATTCAAAGGTTCGCAATTTCGTTCATACAAGAGATAACAAACGAGATCAAAGTCACTGTCTCTATCACGTGAACTCATCCGAGCTAAGTTCATAATTGAAGCTTATCGCAAGCTTTCATAACAGAAGCTTGAAGACCTGTGAAGTTTATCTTCAAAAGGTAATATTGGGATTCTCTCTATTCCAAAAAGAATCTAGTAGTCACTATTGCGGTGCAAGAGTGATTCGTACGGGCTACGCCAACACAAAGATAAGTTCCGGGAAGAACTATAAAACTCCCAGCAGTCGATGTCCGAGGAGAAGGGAGGTTTGTCCTCACTCTAAGGAGTGACACCGGTTGAAGATTGGAGATCGAGGTTCTTGAAGGTGCGCGCTGACCAGACGGAGGAGCTGCTCAACGTTAGAGACCAGACCTGACCTTGTACTCATTCTTCTAATGAAATTTTTAGTCAGAGGATTGGAGAGTGGACGTAGAATGATTGTTCGAACCACTATAAAAATCATTGTGTCATTTACTACTTTGCTACGCTATTTAGTTCGTTGGTTAAATCTTTTGAAACTCAACACACCAAGTGTTGAAGTATAAACTGCAATCAATCTAACGAACACACGAGCTAAAACATTTGGATAAACTCTTGCTAAGTCGAGACCTTAGCAAGACACGTGCAAGATAAACATTAATACTTCTGCTGCATATATCATAACTCTGATCGGGGACCAACAATTGACACAGAAGCCGAGAAGGAGAAGTTGATGTTTTAGCCCAATACCGTGTTTAGATGTTTTTACTCCTCTATAAATACTGAACTCCTAGGGCACGAAATTATCATCTTTTTATCATTGTTATACTGTAACATTGGAGTTTTTCCAAGACCTTGAAGGTTCCTATTGTCTTTACAAGGTAATTTATGATTTTTAATACAATGTTTTCTTTGTTTCTATCCATGTTTAGTGGCTAGAAACCCTAGCAGATTCTAGGGTTTTGATAATCTTTTCTGATGCATGTATGAATAAATAAACTCAATAGCATGGTTTAATTTCATGAGCTTAATTAATCGAATCTAGATTTAAAGAAGGATCGAGAGATGAATTTGAATTGAGGTTCAATTGAAGGACCATGAGGTGAAAATTGGTAATAGGAAGAAGAGATTAAATACAATTATTTTCTGTCTCAAAAAGAAGAATTAAATTGTAGGATTTAATTAGATAATTATCGAGATTGACTAATTTTGTGTTCTTGAGACCGAGAGGAGATAGTCACAATTTAGTAATCTAGGGTTTAATTGCCTAACCAAGGAATTTAATCCACCTGAATCTAATTTATTCCCCATTGTTGAGTTGATGAATTTTGCATGTTGATGATTGGATTATCTGCACTGGAATCTGTATCTTTAATTATTTTTTTCAAAATCCTTTACTTTTTAGCATTGTTATCTTTAAATTCTAAAACAAAACCCTATTTTCAAGTTGCTCAAACAATTATGTTTTAAGAACTATGGCTAGTACATAAGATAGTCTCATCAAACAGTCTCTGTGGGTTCGACCACCTTAGGGTGTTACAAATTTATTTGCTCGCTATGTTATAATTTGTCTACGAATTTTGCAGTGATTAGAAATTGAAGGTCATCTGATTCTCTGAAGATCTGTGAAGATTTCTTTGTCTCCAGTCATGTGTCCTGAGCATCCACTGTCCAGGATCTATTCTTTTAATATTATCGAAGTTCTTCTTGTTGGACCCTGCTCCTGCAAAATAAATAATTAATTCTTAGGTACTCGATCGACAACGGGTCCTGCTGGATTAGTTTTCTTGATTAATCCCTTAGGAATCTAGACTTTCGTGATCTTGACAGTCTTCTTCTCATCACGCTTTACTTCCTTTCCATTCCTTTTGAAGTAATTTAATGAATTAGTATGGGAGGGTGTGGTTGTGTGCTGAGCATTCATTGTCTTTTGAAAATGAGTTGGATTAGACTTAGGCCTCAAGTAAGTGTTCCTCTTACTTTGTGTGTATGCTGACTTCCTTGCAATCTCAGCAGATTGCTTAGCCTTGCTAGGTTGTGAACGAACCTTCCTAGCAGATGGAACAGTCTGTTGGGTTACATTCACTGACTTTGCTGACTTCCTTTCAGCATGTATTCTTTTCAACCTCTGATGATCGGTCAGCAGGGGATTTTTTGTCTGCCAGCATTTCTGTTGAACATTGTTTGCTGATTTCGTAAAATCCCCTTTGTCTTTCCTAGCATTCTGCTGAAACTTCCCCGTTGCTGGAACAAAGATTATTTTCTTTGATTGTTGGGGTTCAACATTGCTCGAATCACTTTCTTCGAAACCAATTCCAGCAAAATCATTTGGATTCCTTTGAGCATGCAAAATCTCATCTAGATCTCTCGTGCCTTTTGAAAATCTACATTGACAAGGTATTTGAACGAAGTTTTTTCTCTTTAAGACTTCATTCTCCTCTTTTAATTTTTTGAAATTTTCAGTAAGCGTGGAGAATTCAACTTTAAGTTTTAAAAGTTCCTCGTCTGCTGACCTAGATTTTTCAATCTCATAGGTAAATATAGAAAGTTGAGATTTAAGTGAGGAATTTTCATTTGCTAGTGCATCTTTTAAAACATGAAATTTTGAAAATTCTTCTAAAAAAATATCAATATTTATATCTCCCGAGTCAGAGAAACACGACTCAACATTATCATGCAAGTTTTCTGAACTAGAAGTGGCAGACATAGTAGGATTTACTACCTGATTGTTCGTGATAGCTAAGGCTGATTCTGCTACCTGTTCTTCATAAGCGTCTTCATCATCATTGATCTTGGCCATGAATACCATTAGTGCATCTTCCTCATCCTCTGAGGAATAGCTTTCATCATCATAGTTCGGAATGTCTGGTATCTCTGTTCTCGTCAGCAGAGCTTTGACAACAGAGGGCATTCAAATTTTAAGTGATCAGGGGAGTTACACTCATAACAGGATCTTGGCGTCTTCTTCGTGGTCTGGTTCTCTACTGGCTGAATTTGCTGAGATTCCTCTTTCTTTCCCTTAGCCTTTAGTAGTAACTTCTGCAGCCTTTTCATTTGTTCCTCCAACTCACTGATGGAACACTCAGTCTCTTTAGCTTGAGACCCACTTGTTGAGGTTGTTTCCTTTGCTGGGCTTGATTGAGCTGGGCGATCTGAGTGGAATGGCTTCTTGCTCTTCCACTTTTGGACATCTATCTTGACAAAGTATGTTGTGTTCTCGATGTGATTTTCAAAAGATGTCGCAGCCCTCACAACTTCGTTCTTGTTTGTCTGCATGATATCCCATTCATGGGCCTGGAGCTGTGCAAATAATTCTTTCGTAGTTATACTCGAAAGATCCTTCTCTTTGAGGCTTGTTACCTTGACAAACCAATCATCTTTGGGTATCTTCGAGAGTATCTTTGCGTTCATGCCAGGAAGTTTGTATTTTCTTCCCAACTCCTTTAACTCAGATATGATAGAGTTAAACCTAACTTCCATTTCCTTTATTGTCTCTCCAGGACGTATCTGGAAGGACTCGTACATATCCACGCACTGTTGAAGCTTGTTACGCTTCATCTGACATGTTTCTTGACTCAAGGTGCCAAGAAAGTCCCACATTTATTTGGCGTTGTTATATACCCTGGCTTCGGTCACCAGAGGTTCAGATAGAGAATTTAAAATCAATTCCAGAGCCACGGAGTCTAGTTGAGATCGAATCCGGTCTTCTGGAGTCCACTCCCCGTATGACTTATCTACCGTTTCTGGTCCATTAGCATTGTCACCGAGTCGAGCATTCACCTTCTTGATTTTGATAGGTCATTCTTCGATCACGTATGCCATTTCAGGATGGATATTCTTTCGGGTGATCAGCGACCTCTTTTTCCAGATGTTGTACGTTTTTGAAGAGAACTTTCCCAATTTTTGTTGTTTGCCATTTCTTCTAACCTGAGCTTAACACAAAACACAAGAAATATGCAAAGAAAATGGATCTGGTCCTAAGCAACTCAGAAGCAGCTAGTATGTAAGGACCAACCTGACTCTGATACCACTTGTTGGTCCCCGTTCAAAGTTTCTAAGTATGCAGCAGAATATTTAAGGATTCTTGCACTTACCTTGCTGAGGTCTCGACTCAGCAAGTGTATATGAAATATGATTAAGCTCGAATAATACTTAAGATTATTTCAAGTTATACAACAACACTTGACGTGTTGTGTTTTAAACCAACAGAAATAATAAAGTAGTAAGCAATAAATAATGCAAAGGTTATAGTGGTTCGAACAAATGTTCTACGTCCACTCTTCAGTCTGCTGACTGGAAATTCACTAAGATTGATTTCAAAAAGTCAGGCTCGATCTCTAACTGTGAACAACTCCTCTGTCTGGACACAGTGCACCTCAAGCACCTTTGTTGTTAATCTTCTCGACACCCATTAGAGTGAGGACACACCTCCCTTCTCCTTTGGATGTCGGAATAGGAATTTTATAGCTTTTCCTAGAACTTCTCTTCACTGCGGCAGTAGCCCGTAATAATCAACCTTGCAGATCAAGGTGATTGCTAAGTTCTTTCTTAGACAGAAAGAACCCCAAGGTAACCTTAGAAGCAAACATCTAAAGGTCTCGAGATGAACTTGGTAGCTTGTATAAAGCCTCGATCGATGTTTGATCGGGTGGTGAATTTGCAGAGTATTTGCGTGTTTTTACGCATAATTCCTGTCGAACTTCGTAACTTTGAACTGTGTGAATCCTTCCATTTATAGACGAAGATTCAAACATCTTTTTATCCATTAGACTCTTTCGTTCTGCCCACCAATCTTCGTTCTCCTTTTTCTCAAACGCACAAAGACTCTTCAGGTCCTTTATTTGTCTGATTGACTCTTTCCTTATTTGGTCGACTTGTCAGAATGGAACTTTTATTCAAATCTGGAAATCTCCCTTTTGTCATTTGATAACTCTGCCTTTTGATTCCAGTAGATTCCTTAAACTCTGAAATTAAAGATCCTTCCATTTTGCGGCTTTATGTAGATTGTTGATTGCTATCGGATGTTTTCGCTGAGTAGCTATTCGTCTGCTGAGATCTCAGCGACTCTGTTGAGATTCAGCAATCTGTTTGCCCCAATCCTTCAGCAACTTGATGTGTTCGCTGAGTGTCTTCAGCAATCTCCGCATTTTTGCTAGTCTTTTAATACATCGTTATTCGCTAGCGGCCTTAGCAATCTTCATCTTTGCTACTCCTTCAGCAATCTCTTCATACTTTGCTTGATTCTTCTAGCAATCTTCTCGAATTTTGCTAACTCCTTTAGCAAACTTCAGCGATCATTTCTAATTCTTTTACAACTCGAATATGATTATCCTATACATGACTTTTACAATTTCGACACAATTCTAAGTTGCTAGAAGCTAGATATGCTAGCTTTGATGCACCAAAATCTATAACAAATATATGATAAGATCCAAAGGGGTATTTCTAATAATTACATCAATATTCCCTACAACTTCTTTCTCCAACTCTTGGTCCGATGTGTAATATCCATCATCGTTGTCGAGGATGTCGAGAACTTCTGTCCTTGATAACATCGCCTTGGCAACAACCTTTGATGTTCTTCACTCAAATATTTTTTTGAGTCTCTCCCTTTCCTCTTCGTCCACTCGTGGACACTCAAATTTTAGATGATCTGGGGAGTCGTACTCAAAGCAGGATCTGGGAGTTCTCTTGATGAACCTTTTGTCATTTGAGTGAGAACTATTTATCTTGGTCTTCCTTTCTCCAAGAGCTTGGCCATCTTCTTAATTTGTTCTTCAAGCTCTTCCATAGAGTTATCTCCTTCCTTTTAATAGGAGGTTGAGGTAGAAGGTACCTCATTTGTCAAGTTTGACTGACTTGCAGGTCTGTCAGTTTGGAAGGGTTTATTCGACCTCCACTTTATGTCTTTCTTGATGAAGTATGTTGCATCCTCAGCACGCTTGTTTGGTGAACTGGAAACACGAACGACTTTGTTTTTATTCACCATTAGTATCTCTCATTCGTGGGCTTGGAGTTGAGCGAACAACTTCTTTGTAGAGATCTTTTTCTTTTAAATTGGTAGTTTTGACAAACCAGTCTTCTTTGGGCATCTTGGACAAAACCTTTGAATTTAGGTCAGTATTTGAATAGACTCTGTCCAAGGCTTTCAGCTCGCTCACAATAGTATTGAACCGAGCTTCCATTTACTTGATACTTTCTCCAGGAATCATTTGAAATGATTCATATTTGTCTACGTAAACTTGGAGCTTGTTCCTCTTCATTTGTTCAGTTTCTTGGTACAAGCTTCCAAGATAATCCCAAATTTATTGGCGTTGTTGAATTGCATAACTTCATCGACAAGAGCCTCGGGTAGAGCTAATAGGATCAACTCATGGGAAATGGAGTCCAGTTTGGCACACCGTTTGTCGTCTTGCGTCCATTCTCCATATGGGTTCTCGATCATCTCTGGTCCATCTTCACCTCCGATCCGGGTGTTAACCTTCATGATCTTTATTGGTTCATGCTGAATGACATCTACCATCTCTAGATGTATACTTTTGAGTTGTATGGTAGACCTCTTCTTCCAGATGCCAAACTTCCCCGCCGAATATGGTGGAAGCTTTGTGGCATTCATCATGGATATATGACCTGCTCGCTAGACAAGTGAAAGAGTGCAAGGAAATAGATTCGGTCCTTAGTGACTCAAAGTATTTCAGTCTGTGAAGACCGACTCGCTCTGATACCACTTGTTGGTGCCGAGATTAGAGTAAGTTTGATGCACAACAGTAATTTTAAGAGTAAACTTGCACTCACAAACTGGTGGTTCTTGACCAGTTTGTTTTTCTGTAAAATCGATTGTTAGCGAGTTTGATTCTTAAGTTCAGTTCGAGTATACTTCAACACTAGAATGTGTTGAGTTTCAAAATCCTTGCAATAAAATAAAAGGCAATAAAGAGAAAATTGATGATTTCTATACATTCTTGGTCAGCTCTATCAGCTCCAATACAACTCGATAGACATCCTAACAAGGACATTACAAGTTTGTATGGAATTAGCTAATCTAGAGACACTCTAAATTGATAATGTCTATACATTCTTTTGACTTATCAAAATAACAAGTAGGTAGGAATACTTCCTAACAACAACAATCCCCTGCTCGCTTGGAGCATAGTGGTGTAAACATCTCATATGTTATAAAAAGGTCATAAATTTAATATTTTTCAAAATATTTGAATGTATAAATTTAAATAAATGCATTTTTGTTAAAGAGAAATTACTAATAGTTAGGTTGTAGTATGAGTGGATTAGCTTTTATACTCCTAATAGTGCTACATCTAATATTCCACTATTATATAAATATTCACTAAGTTTAATAATAGTTATTAATGAATTAATGCTAAAAATCAATATAAACAATAAATGGGTGGGTGAGCCTACATTGAAGTTATAAATTAACCATAACCACGATAAATTAATGTTTTTAAAAAGTATTATGCAGAAATTGATATATTTAATAATGGAGTAAAGAAACTAGAGAATGAGATAATTAACCGTGATCGAATATTCCAATCTCTCCACTCTGCTATCTACTTTACAGCATGACTTATTAATCAATGTGTTTTATGTTTTGATTTATTACAATTTACATTTATTTTATGAGTACAACACGTGATTCATCACACCAAATAAAAGTATATAATGTTGGTTACAAAATCTGTGAAGAAGAACTGCAAACACTGCAAATAATTATGTCTAGTACATCAAGTTTTTACAACTATATTTGTAGGTACTGCTAGTACGAAAACAAATAAAAGAAATTAAATAAATAGAAATAAGATGGAATAAATCCCAGCCGAGTCGAGGAAGTCCTCTTCCCGCTAGATAAATTCGCCGACGTAGTGCTCGTCTAACGGCGGTTTGTCCCCAAAGGTAAAACGACTTTGTCATTTTCGAGGCAGCAACGCAATCGGAAAGGCTCCGGCGAACTGAATAGAGGCGAAACTGAGTTGCAGAAGAACAACAAAAAAGATGCAGCAATATGAGGGAATTGTTGCAGTATCTGGTTATGAGAGCTTGTCTGGTGTCGGATGTTCTCGGGACAGGACACAACACAATGCATGTCTATTTATAAACATATCCACCCAGGGGGAGCCAGTCTCAACCATCAAGGCTGGACCGTTACAAGGCATGAGACACGGGTAACCGACGCATTCAATGGAGCCGTTACAACTTTAGAATGCAATTTCAACATGTGCAAAATGCGTTCAACACTCACGTGTGTAATTTCCCATGTGCAAAATGTGGTGATCATTCAGACTGCAATTGCAACACGTGGATGACTCATCAGCCACGTCACATGCCCATTGCGCACCACGTCGACTGGACTAGCCACGTCGATCGTCCACGTGTCGAGCCCGCAGGCTCATTTCACATGCCCAAAAAGATAAGGCACCGTGGACCAAGCCAAGCCAAGGACCCAAAGACCGATTGCCAAGAACCAAGAACCGAGACCGAGGTCGGGGTTGTGGTCAGGGCACGGGTCACGGGCGTGGGCACTTGGCTACAGGCCTCGCTGAGGCCATAGGCCGAGGCGGGGTGGGGCAAGGCGAGCGGCGGCGGCAGCGCGCGAGACGAGCCACCGGGTGCCTCATACACTGCACACTTGGTTATTACACACCTCAACCATAATGGTATTTAAACATAGATTAACTACTTTAATCTATCAATGTGTGACACTTCATTTATTACACATCTCACTTGTGTAATAACCCACCAACCGTGTCAGTTCGTGGACTAATTTCTTACTCACCGGAATTCGGATTTGAGAAAATAAATATACCACGATCATCTACTTTTCACGTAGATTACGTTGGTAATATTTAATTATGACAAAATTAAATATTTCACATCAGGAATTTACCACAAAGTACCCGAATTACCAACAATCCCCCCATGAGTGGAAATGCCGAAATGTATGATGCATAGCCAACTCAGTTTCGAGAGATGTTAATGCACCTGAACAGGTAGCTTGTGGCTTTGAACCGTTCATCTTCAATATCATCGGGCACACTGGCGGCTTAGTGGTAAGAATACCTTGAACTAATCCTCCATTGTGTGTACCGAGACAACAACATTGAAACATTAACATTTCAACCTCTATTCGTTCTCACGTTTGGTTCCATTAGGGGCCACGGACACCCCCTTTGGTTTCATAAGTGTTCATTTGAAGTGGCCCCCACTTCCACTTATATAGGTGACCTCCTGATAACTCCCTAAAGGAGTTATTATTTTAGTGTTTTATAGGTGTCTTTTACGTTGTTTCGAGTGTTTCTAAACCGTTTTAAGTTGTTATTGTGTTGTATTTACTTTGTTTGCATTATATGTCTTGTATAGTTGTGTTTTGTTGTTTTTAGTTGTTTTGCAAGGAAAATGAGTGAGATTGACTAGGTTTCAAGCCAAATGAGTGAAAGAGTATCTGCTGACTGTTATGCTAGAGCATGGGAGTAGCATTACTGGGAGCTGGGAGACTGCACCAAGGGGGGACCACTTTGCTGTCACAAAAGCAAAAGTACTTTTTAGAGCTGTTTCTAGCTTGACAAGTGTCACTCGAATTTTGGAGACAGCACACAAGGGCAAAACAGGCAGCACACCTTTTTTGGATAAAGTAGGGCACAACAAAAGGGGATTTTTCACCATTACACCATAATTCTTAGAGAACAAGCCACTTTTTAGAGAGAGGAAACTTGGGAGCTGTGCAGAGATGGAGGAAGGAGAAGAGCAGCAGCAACTGGGCACAATGTTGCTGGTTTTCTTGCTTCTTTAATTTATGTTTTGAGCCAATACAATGAATGATAGCTGGAACATGTTTAAGTTTTATTTTATTTTTAGTTTAAATATGAGCAAAGTCATTTTGCACTTGGGTTGTGAATTTTTGATTTGATCTTGAATATATGTTAATGGTTGTTTTTGTTTCAATCTGAGTTTGTTTATGATTTTGGAATGATTGTTCTCTTGAGCACGAAAGTGGATAGAGAAATATCACCTATTGAGACCGGAAGGAGATATAGGTTGAGGAATTCATAAAAAATTGTATTTCTTACATAGACATATGAGGGGATACAACTTAACAAATAACCCAGATCTGAATTCTCTTCATTTGACTGTCATGGGAAGCATATAGGAATATGATGCATGATAGGAAGTTGTAGATCTAGTAGAGTGGAAACTTGCTAGGCACTTTGTGAGTGGTTTTAAGACTCAGAGTTCATGCGAGACCTATGCTCTAGCATATAGGACAGTGAAAGATTAGAAATCTAAAACTCAAGTGTGTTTCTCTTCCTTTGTTTGCACGTGTTAGTGGTAATTTGTGATTTGTTTATGATCAGAAGGGTTGTTAATCTTGTTCATTTCAGTTTGCTTTCTATTTCAGTTTATTGCACTTTTTATTTGAGTAATGCATCACCAAACCTATTTTACAAGCAATATTGTGTGCACGGCTTGATTAAACACTCTCTAGGGTTCGATATCTGGTCTCCTAGACTATATTACTTGTCGATTGCGTATACTTGCGCATAGTTCTGTAGTTACCCTGCTGCAGCAACAACAAGTTTTTGGCGCCGTTGCCGGGGAGTGTTGATTTTGAGTCTGAATGCTATTATATTGCTTGATTACTGCTTTCATTTTCTTTTTATTATTTTTACTTATTTGATTAACAAGCTGCTGTAGTGTTTTAATCTTCAGGTGTGAAAAGTTTGTGAACAAAGAAAAAAAATGACTAATCAAGGTGGTGTTGCTGGAAATGGTGGAAACAACTTGGTGAATATCTTGGCTATGGCTAATGATAAAGACAAGTGCATTCGTTATTATGCAAACCCACTATTCCAGGAGCTGAAACCAAGCATTGTGTGGCCTGAAATTGAAGCTAACCATTTTGAGCTGAAGCCGGTAATGTTCCAAATGCTGGAGTTCATGGGCCGAGTTAGTGGCCAATCCACTGATGATCCTTATCTTCATTTGCGGTCTTTCTTAGAAGTTTGTGACTCTTTCAAGCTTCAAGGTGTTAGTCCAGAGGCACTAAGGCTGAGGCTATTTCCTTTCTCATTGAGAGATAGCGCCCGATCATGGTTGAGCTCATTTCCACCGGTTTCTATCACCACTTGGAATGAGTTGACTGAAAAATTCATGATGAAGTATTTTCCAGCAACAAAGATTGCCAAGTCTCGAAATGAGATTATGTCTTTTAGGCAAGAGGATGAATATGTGAGTGAAGCTTGGGAAAGGTTTAAGGAGTTGCTAAGAAGGTGCCCCTACCATGGGATTCCTAATTACATTCAAATTGAGACTTTCTACTTTGGGCTAAATTTGAATTCAAGGATGATGTTGGATGCATCAGCAAGTGGAGCCTTATTGTCCAAATCCTATGAGGAAGCATGTGAACTGCTAGACTTGATATCATCCAACAACTATCAATGGGAAGATCCAAGAGTTGCTCCAAAATTAACTCAAAAAGTGTCAGGAATTCTACAAGTGGATGCTCTCACTGCTGTTACTGCACCATTGGAAGCAATGGGTTCAGCAATTGAGAGTATTGAGCATAAAATTTGTCCCCAACCATTGTTGCAAAAGGACAAATCTATGGTGGCATCAAGTTTTTATTGTG
Organism: Plectranthus barbatus; assembly: GCA_026898455.1. NCBI lineage: Eukaryota > Viridiplantae > Streptophyta > Magnoliopsida > Lamiales > Lamiaceae > Plectranthus > Plectranthus barbatus. Next base: position 80,639 of record JAPKLW010001252.1, read on the forward strand.
GAGAAGCACACAAGTTTGAAGAGTGTCCGGCTCATCCAACATCTGTAAGCTGTGAAGAAAATCTGAATTATCAGCAGAACCAGGGGAATGATCTTTATTCTAACTCATGCAACCCAGGGTGGAAGAACTATACCAATGTTTTATGGTATGAGTCAGAAAATCACAATGTTGCAGCATCTGAGCAGCATAAGTCTGGGAGTTCTAGTTTCCAACAACAAAATCAGCAAAGAACTGAAGCACCACCTGTGAAGCAGCTGAATTCATTGGAGGATATGCTGAAGGAATTTGTTACAAAAAATGCAGCAATGAGTCAAAGTCAGGATGCCCTTATTCAAAGCCAAGCTGCTTCACTTAGAAGTTTGGAAATGCAAGTTGGGAAATTGGCAACCGAGCTGAGAAATAGACCTCAAGGCTCACTGCTAAATGACACTTTCAATCAAAGGTCTGGAAAATAACATGTCAAGGCATCAACAATGAGTAGTGGCAGGAAACTTGATGAATTTTCCCCTGCACAAGGTCAAGAATTTGAAGAAGAATTACAGAAACAGACTGCAGCTCATGCTGTAGCACAGGAGCAGCATATGACTGCTGAGAGGAAGTTTGCAACTCCACCACCACATTTTCCACATGGAGTGAAAAAGCAAAATGATGAAATGAAGGAGTGTCCTGCAACTGATGTGTTTGATGTTTTTGCTGGGGAAATGCACGAAGAGTTGTACATGGAGTCAGAGCAAGTTGAAAATGATTACAATGAGTTTGAGGAGCTATGTGGTGTTGAAAACTTTCAAAAATCTGAATCTCTTGAGTTGTCACACGGGGAATTTCAGACTCTGCCCACTGAACAACCAGAAATGGTATCGCCACTAGAGAAATCTGAATCTCTTGAGTTACCCTGTTGCAGCAACAACACCTCCTATTCCGAGCATTCCTGCCAAGCTCAACCATCACGAGGTTTTCAGGAGTCATTAAAAGTCACTTAGGACTTAACCTATACCACATGCAGGCTCATAACACCTTACATTACTATCTTTAGGGAAGGGTAGATAAGTCATTTCCAAGGCATCACCACTAGAGAAGGCATTATCTTGTTGGTGTTATCACTCGAACTTGCATAGTTTAGTTGTCCCATTGAACCTAGTTCTTGGGATCTCCAATCATCTAGGTTGGGTATCCACTACACTCATTCATAATGTGGATTTCAATCACATTCCCTCAAGCAATTTGTTCATTTGATCTCGGTTTAACCCTTGGTTAGCGGATCCGCAAGGTTATCAATTGATTTCACATAATTAATGGATATCACACCATTCAAGATCAATTGTCTAACGGTATTATGTCGACGAAGTATATGTCTCAACTTACCGTTGTACATATTATTTTGTGCTTGACCAATAGCCGCTTGGCTATCGCAGTGAATCATCACTGATGGCACAAGCATGTTCCAAAAAAGAACATCCTCTAGAAAGTGTCGAAGCCATTCTGCTTCTTCACCTGCTTTATCTAAAGCAATGAACTCGGATTCCATTGTGGAACAAGTTATACAAGTTTGTTTCGTGGATTTCTACGACACTGCTGTAGGGATTTTCAGTGAACCGAATCATAAAAACCCAAGTGAACCGGATCGACTTATGGATATTGCATATAATCAAAATTCACAGAAACCTAGCATGCTCCTATGAATTTAATCAATTTGTGGATTGAGAGATTACCATAAATCCGTAGAGTCTGATCCGATCTTTCGCGTTTGAATATTCCACTTTAATTCAACCACGAGATTCGATTAAATCTGCGGAAATAGAAATTAGAAATCTAATTTCTAGATTAATCGAAAATAAAGAAAAAGGAAGAAGAGAAATCTCTGTTCTCCAGATCTGATCTTCAGGGTTGTGTCCCAATGATGTTCAAATCTGCTACTGGTGAGGATTCCACAGATCTGTAGTTGTGCAAGGCCAGAATCGAAATTCTCCTCCCTCTGCACAAAGTCGTCGCCCACTCTCTCTCTCTCAACCTAGGGTTTCAACTGATTTGAATGTTATGAAGTGGCTAGGGTTTTGAGAGAGAGAGCTGTCTATTTATAGACCTAGGGTACTAACCCTAATGGGCTATTGGCTCAGTTCAACATATTTAATTGGGCCATACCTGGGACCTAATGCAAATAATAAAGTGGGCCTCTAAATTAATTAATTCCCATGTCCACAACCCAGGACACAATTAATTAATTAATATTAATTCTTTTTCACCACAGAATTAATACTGACCTACCCCTTTATTACCACGTTATGAGAACATGGTAACAATCGTACATGTATGAACAATGGTATCCTCTTGTCTCACCGATAGGGACGATCATACAGCGTGTTGTAGATCGCAGAAGAAGTATGATCACTTGACCTAGTGAGACATAAACATTATCACAACCGAGACATCGTATGAGGATACGTCTGTCCGGATGGCTGCGGCATTGTCGAAATAAGTAGTCTGTCTTGGTTACTTGACATGCTGGTACGCAGAGGTGGCGTATTGATGGACCGCAGTGAGATATATTCGTCTGTCTGACATCAGTGAATAAAAGATCTCGTTATATTGATTGAGTCCAAACCCTAACGAAGGTTCAGGGGTTTGCACGGGTTGACTGTTGCTTTGACTTACCATGGTGGAGAGCCTGAGTACCGTGCTCGTATATCCGCATCTTGGGTAACAGCAGTTCGTGTAGTATCGCCTGAGACTGAACTTAGGTAACCATATCCGAGTAATAGGATGGGGACATTCCCTGAGGAGCTCAATAACATTCATCGTGCCAAAGTCCTGCAGGCTGATTAAGTTCAGGCACGAGTGATAAGGTTTGAGTGGTACTACTTAGGAATAATAAGATATTAATTAATTGTAGTTAGAGCTTGTCAGAGGCTCCGATTAATTAATGAATGTCCGGTAACCTTAAATATGGGGATTCTCAATTAATGCAGCCCGTTCTCATAACGTGGTAATAAAGGGGTAGATCAGTATTAATTCTGTGGTGAAAAAGAATTAATATTAATTAATTAATTGTGTCCTGGGTTGTGGACATGGGAATTAATTAATTTATAGGCCCACTTTATTATTTGCATTAGGTCCCAGGTCTGGCCCAACAAGTGTGTTGAATTGAGCCAAAAAATGGCCCATTAGGGTTTCCAACCCTAGGTCTATAAATAGACAGCTCTCTCTCATAAGTCATAACACAGTTGAAAAACCCTAAACCTAAGAGAGAGAGTGGGCGCCGTTTTTGAGAAGAGAAAATGAGGAGAATTTTTGAATTCTGGTCCTGCTCAAGTCACAGATCTACGGAGTCCTCACCAGTAGTAGATCAGACCATCACCGGGATACAGATCTGAAGATCTAATATGGAGAACAACAAATTTCTTCTTTCCTTTTCTTTATTTTCGATTTTCTCTAGAAATTAGTTTTCTAATTTATGTTTCCGCAGAGAAATCGGATTGCATGGTTGAATTGGATTTTGGAATTCAAACGCAAGAGATCGGTACAGACACTACATAATTACGGTAATCTCTCAATCCACAATTATGCATTAAATTCATAGGAGCATGCTAGGGTTTTGAGAATATTTAATTATGGGCAATATCCATAGATCGATCCGGTTCAGTTTGGTTTTGGTGATTCGGTTCACGTAAAAACCCTACACGCATTAATTGAGAATCACCATATTTAAGGTTACCGGACATTCATTAATTAATCGGAGCTTCTGACAAGCTCTATCTAAAATTAATTAATATCTTATTATTCCTGAGTAGTACCACTCAATCCTTATCACTCGTGTCTGAACTTAATCAACCTGCAGGACTTTGGCACGATTAATGTCATTGAGCTCCTCAGGGAATAACTACACGAACTGTTGTTACCCAAGATGCGGATATACGAGCATGTTACTTAGGCTCTCCACAATGGCAAGTCAAAACAACAGTCAATCCGTGCAAACCCCTGAACCTTCGTTAGGGTTTGGACTCAATCAATAACGAGATCTTGTATTCACTGATGTCAGACAGTCGAATACATCTTACTGCGGTCCATTAATACGCCACCCTTGCGTACCAGCATGTCATGTAACCAAGACAGACTACTTATTCTGACAATACCGCAGCCATCCGGACAGACGTATCCTCATACGCTGTCTCGGCTGTGATCAGGTTTATGTCTCACTAGGTCAAGTGATCATACTGTCTTCTGCAATCTACTACACGCCGTATGATCGTCCCTATCGGTGAGACAAGAGGATACCGTAGTTACATACATGTAAGTTTGTTTGATAGATAGCAGGAATAAACCGTTGTATACTCATTGTAATAAATGCTTTCAGTATACAAAACCCATCAATCTCCCACTTATACTCAAAGCATAACTAAGCTATTACAGAGTATAGAGTCCGTCTATCTAGCCTGCTATCTCTTTAACCAGTGTCAGTGGTCGGCTTCCACCTCAGACCTAGCTCACGAATATGTCTTTCGTAAACTTTCTGCGGCAAGCTCTTTGTAAATGGATCAGCAAGGTTGTCCTAAGTGTCAATCTTCTTGATCAGCACATCGCCCCTCGATATGATCTCTCGTATGATATGGTACTTTCTCTCTATGTGTTTGCTTGCCCTGTGAGACCGCGGTTCCTTTGAGTTCGCCACTGCACCAGAGTTATCACAATAAATTATGATGCTCTTCGGCAAACTCAAAATCACGCCCAACTCTAAAAGGTAGTTCCTGAGCAATACCCCCTCTTTCGAGGTATCGGAGGCGCCGACATATTCCGCCTCCATGGTGGAGTCAGCAATGCATTTCTGCTTTGAGCTCCTCCAAGATACAACTCCACCTCCCAGGGTAAACACATATCTCGAGGTCGAATTCTTCTCATCTTGGTCCCCTTGGAAATCCGAGTCTGTATAACCCACAGGGCACAAATCCTCACTTTGATAAACTAGGCAGTAATTCCTAGTTCTCTTCAAATACTTGAGGATGTGCTTTACCGCAGTCCAATGTGCCTGTCCAGGGTTAGACTGATATCTTGCTACCATGCCAATGGCATAACAGATATCTGGCCTGGTACACAGCATCGCATACATGAGGCCACCCACCGCCAAAGCGTATGGTACAAGACTCATCTCATCTTTCTCCCGTTGTGTCTCAGGACACTGCCCACTAGAAAGACGAACGCCATGTCTAAAAGGTAGCAAGCCTTTCTTGGCGAGTTGCATGCTGAACCGGGCTATCACAGTATGCACATAGGATGCCTCGGATAAGCTCAACATCCTTCTCTTACGATCTCGTAAGACCTTAATCCCAAGGATGTAGCCAGCTTCTCCTAAATCCTTCATTTGGAACTGTTCGGATAACCAACCCTTGATTTCCGACATCACTCCCTCGTTGTTTCCAAATAGGAGTATGTCATCAACGTATAGTGCAAGGAAAACCACGCTCCCACTGACACAAAGTCAGTAAACACAACTTTCGTTTTCCAACTGTGCAAATCCATAGGATTTAATCACATCGTTGAAACGTAAGTTCCACGACCTCGAAGCTTGCTTAACTCCATACAAGGACTTCTTAAGCTTCCAGACAAGATGTTCTTCGCCTTTGCACACGTAGCCCTCAGGTTGCTGCATGTAGATGTCCCTACCTTGTTCAAGGTAACCGTTTAGAAAAGCGTTTTTAACATCCATCTGCAAAATCTCGAGGTCCATATGCGCAACTATGGCAAGGTGTATCCAGATGGATTTGAGCATGGCTACGGGTGAAAATGTTTCGTCATAGTCAATGCCTTCTTTCTGACTATAACCCTTTGTCACTGATAACTGCAGTTTAGCGGTTAAGCAAATAATAATTTTACACCCTAAGGTGGTCGATCCCACAGGGAACGTGCAATGAAAAACCTAAAGTACTAGTCATAATTATTAGAACATAGAAGTTTAAGGAAATAGAAAAGGGGTTTTGTTTTGTAAATTAAAGATGACAGTGCAATAAAATAAAGGGTTTTGAAAACAATAAAGAAAAACACTGATCCTAGGGCAGATATTCTAATCATCAACATGCAAATATCAATCAACTCAGCAATGGGGAAAACATAGATTTTTGTGGATTAAATTCCTTGGTCAGACAATTATATCCTAGATTATTAATTAGTGACTATCTCCTCTCGGTCTCAAGAACACCAAATTAATCAATCTCATAATTATCTAATTATTCCTATGTAGGTTTCTTCCTTTTGAGACAGAAAACAAACACAATTAATTCTCTCTTCCTGTTAATAATTTTTATCTCTCGATCCATCAATTATTATCTATAAACCTAGATCTCAATTCACCTCTCGGTTCTTCTTTTAATCTAGATTATTAAATTAAATCAGAGAATTAATCCATGCTTAGAGAATTGATATCATAATACATGCATCAGAAAAGAAATCATAACCCTAGAACCTGTTTAGGGTTCTAGCCACAAAACATGACAAGAAATAAAGCAAACATGTTATTAATGAACTTACAAATGAAGAGGAACCTTCAATGTCTTGAAAAACTCCAAAGCTCAATGTAAAATTCAAGGTAAAACTCTATAATTTTCTTGCCTCATAGTTCTAATTTATAGAGGGGGAAGAAAGACCTAATTAGGTATTGGATTAAAATAGCAAACACTGCCAAAACAGGCCAAAAATAGCCTTCTCGGACCTCCATTTCGATCGACAGAAATCCTGTCAATCGACACAGCCTTCCAATCAATTCGGCAACTTTGACCTCTATTTCGATCGACAGAGAGGATCTCGATCGACAGAAATGCACGTGTCGATCCCCTTCTGCGCAGTCTCACGGTTTTGGCCATAACTTTTGCTCCCGAACTTCGATTGACCCGATTCCAGTTGCGTTGGAAAGCTAATTCAAAGATCTTTCTCTTTCCATGCTCCAGTAGCTCAGATTCCACGTGTGGAAGAGTTAGTGACTGTTCCTTTGAACATCATTTGCTTTCGGTACGGGTTTCCAATGAATTCGGCCTAAAACCTGTAAAAATCACCCATCAAAGGCATAACACCCTCCAAAATAGACTCATGTACAATAATAAATAAAAACATGCAATAAAACACTTGAAACAATGGAGAAAAATATAGATAAGTGAGTATAATTATGAGCTTATCAAACCCCCCAAACTTGAATATTAGATTGTCCTCAATCGAAGAAAAGAAGAAAGAAATCTCAAGCAGTTGAAAGTGCAATGCCTCACAAGATTCATCACAATCAAGGTTTATCAATCCACATCACACAAGCAATTGAAAGAGATAAGATATTCATCAACTTCGGAAGACTCACGGGAAAGTGTATTGCTCAATCACTCAAGTGTTTAGGTTTCAAATGAAAGCACTCATGACATGTATGAAGAAATTTCTACCATAGGCTTGCAAGAGTTCTAAAATCTCCACTGCTTATTTGTGCACACAATTCAAGAATAAAAAAGGACTTTGAAAAGGTTGTAATGAAGGCTTTTTGTGAAAGGAGGAAAATATGGCCAAGTGACTAAATCAATCAAGTTGTACACCCTCAATCAATCTAACCACCATCTTATAAACATCTACCCTTCCCCTTAAATTTTTCAATTCAACTCAAAATGCTTTTTTTTCTCTTTTTTTTCCTTAGCTCTTCTTTTGAATCCCTTATACCCAATCAAAAGTTAACACATGATTTTATTCATAGGGTTTATGAGAATTCTAATTTATTTTGAGCTATACAACCTCCCATCATTTATTCACCACTAATTACAATTTTCTTTTCCATAACACATACTGAACCACCCTTTCTTCCACCAATCTTATAGACAAGACAAAAACCATTATAACTCCATGTAAATCTCATAGACAAGACACAAAAAATGGAGTTAGGCACAATGGGGCTTACTAGGGATAATTTCAACATATGAAGGGATAGTGTTTAGAATTGGGCTAACAAAGATGGCCTAAGATCATTTTCTATCCATGTGCACACTATGCAGTCTCAAAACAGAACAAAAGCAAGTTCTAGAGAAACGAAAACATACATGCGAATCTCTCATGAACAAATAAAGGCTCAAAACTCACTTGGGTTCAAAAAATTTTCCTTAGTCAATTTCAATCCACTCAAACATCATGCAAATGTAAGTTTCAATTAGACCCTATCATGCAGTATTCTACATTCATGGGCAAATCAACCACAATCAAAATCAACTCAACTAATCAAAGATCAATTCCAAACATTGCATATAATGCTAGAGGGTTCAATTACTTAAAGATTTTCCTCACATAATATCTATATATATATATTTTTTTTGCAAAAATTTAAACAAACCAAATAAAGCTAGTAAAATAAATAAAACAGGAAAGCGAATAAAAATAAGGGATAAAGGTTCAACTTCTTGTCCACATCCCCCCAAACTTATTTCGAACTTGGAGAGTAAGAAAAAGTTTGAAAATCAGACAAGAAGAAGAACGGTACCTGACTGTCGATCTCAGACATCGACCGTTTTATCCACCCGAGGAATTCAGCTCATCGCGACGAAGAGATAGGTGTTGCTGGCACTCTGTGTCGATCGACAGGGGGCCTGTTGATCGACACAGAGCCTTCTGTCGACTGCTCCGTGCTGGCCTCTGTGTCGATCGACAGGGGCCCTGTCGATCGAAACAGAGGTCGATCCTCCACTGTTCAAATTTTTTTTTTGAAAATAACATAAAATAAATGTAAAACTGAAATTAGGAAATAAAGTCAAACACACCAACGGAAATAAAAACGATAATTGAAAAGAAACAACGGAAATTGAAAAGAGAGCATGTAAAAGTTGGGTTACCTCCCAACAAGTGCTTTAGTTAACGTCGTAGCTCGACGATACCTCTTACAGAACCAGGGCGGGCTAAAATGCACTCGCCTTCCTTGGGCATCCACCATGTAGACCCACCGATCTTGGATGATAGCAGTGAGCTCGGGAAGAGACGGTGTAATTGACAATTTTGCCGACTCGTTCCCTCGCTCCCATCTTTGAGCGGCTTGGTCTTCTTTGAACTCCTCACTTGCATCTTATTCTTCTTCCTCATCTGCTTCCTCTCGGGATGTGATTCTGAAGCATTTGGATTGTTTCCGGCTTGTGTCGAGCTTGAATTTGATCTTTTCCTCATTTGCTCGAAGAGTGATCTCTCCACCACGGCAATCAATCAGAGAAGCACTAGTGTCTAGGAATTCCCTTCCCAAGATGAGGGGTGTAATGCCATCTTCCTTCATGTCCAAGACTACAAAATCTACAAGAAAAATTAGAAGACCCACACAAATGAGAACATCCTCAATTATACCTTTCGGGCGAGACACAGATAGGTCTGCCATCTGCAAAGTAATTGTAGTCGGCCTCAACTCTCCAATCTTGAGGCGCTGGAAGATGGAGAAGGGCATTAGGTTGATGCTGGCACCAGTGTCGCACAACACCTTCTCGAACTTGAATCCCCCGATCTCAACTGGAATGGTGAAACATTCTGGATCACTTTGTTTGATTGGAAGTTTCTTCTGTAGGACCATGTTGCACTGCTCATGAAGCTTCACGGTTGCATTCTCCACGAAGTGTTTCTTCTCAATCATCAGCTTCCAGAGATATTTCATGTAACCTGGAATTTGAAAATAATTCAATTAGTGGAAGATTAATGCCTACCTTCTTCAAGTTCTCGACAAAGCGTGAGAACTCGAAATCCTCCTTCTGCTTCGCAAAGCGCTGTGGGAAGGGCATCGGAGGTGGTCTGGAAGCATTATAAGTAGAAGAATGATGCTGCATCGGCGGATGTGTCGACTGGCCTGGTGTCTGGACTGCCTGTCGATCGACAGGGGGTGTGTCGGTCGACACACCCTCTGTAATTTTGTCGATCTCCTCCTCCGAATCTGTGTCGACTGCCTCTTCTGGGCCTCTGTGTCGATCGACAGGAACCCTATCAGTCGAAATAGAGGCTGCTTCTTTTCTCCCCCCAAATTTGCTTTGGGGCATGCTCAGACCTTTGTAGCTTGTTCTGGACCTCAACTTCACAGCTTTGCAGTCCTTTAGGTTCTTTGGATTTGCCTCGGTGGTGCTTTACAGCTTTCCGGGAGTGTGTTGCATCCCGAGAGTGGTAGCAATCTGACTCACTTGAGTCTCTATAATCTGCACGTGCTTGCCGAGTCGATCCACCTCGGTGTTCAGTCCTGCCACCTCTTGCTCGACCTACCCAACTCGGTAATCTGAGGCTTTGATGAAGTTCTTGAGCACCTCGTCAAGGCTATCCTTCTTCTTTTCCACAATCTCGCCATTCTGCACATCAAAATCAGGAGATGATTGTTCGGCAGCTTCAGGCTGAGAGTAGGAGAAACTTGGATGAGGTCTAGGATGGTAGTGTTGGTATCCCCCTTGCCAGTACTGACTCTGGTAGCCACCACGATTCATGTAGTTCACGTCGGCGATAGGGTCAACCTGTGCAACAGAAAGAGAAGCAGAAGTAGTTAGATTTTCAACTTCCCCCTTTAGCTTCTTAACCTCTTTCTTCAATGCATCATCCTCCTTTGTCTCAACAGCTTGGATCTGTGGCCTCCTTGGATTCCCCTATTGTTGATCATGCAGGGCCATCTTTTTGAACAGCTTCAGGGCCTTCTCTGGTGACTTGCTCATCAATGATCCACCAGCAGCATAGTCACTGACTTTTGGCTTTCCTCAGTCAATCCTCTGTAGAAGATATGAGCCTGCTCCTCGGTGACCACTCCATGGCCCGGGCAACTTCGCAGCAGCTCATTGAACCTGGTCCATGCCTCAAAGAGAGTCTCATCCATCCTCTGGTGGAATTGCAAGATCTCCATCTTTTTCTGAATGATGACTGAAGGTGGGAAGAAGGCGGCGAGGAACTCGGCTCTAAGATTGGCCCATGTACGAATGTTGCTGCAGTCCAAGGCTGTAAACCACGTCCTAGCCTGATCCCGAAGTGAGAAGGGAAACAAGCGCACACGGATCACATCCTGGGTAACTCCTCCTTGCTTGATGGTATCACACACCTCCACGAATATCCTGAGGTGAGTGTACGGATCCTCCACTGCTCGGCCCCCGTATTGGTTCTGCTGAACCATCTAAATCAAGCCGGTCTTGAGTTCAAAGTTATTGGTTGTGATGCCAATAACAAATCCCTCATTCTCGGGCTGTGGTCTGTACTTCTTGGCCATCGCATTCGGATCCTCATCATCGGAGTCGTCTGGGCGGCGCCTTTCTCTCTCCCTTTCTCTTCTTTCAGCCTCGCGCCTGTCAACTTCCCTTTCTGCCATGAGCTGCTTGATAATGTCCTTCATCTGAGTGACTTCTTGGACAAGTAAGGTGGCACTCTCTTGAGTGATGAGCTGTGTGTCGGGATTCTCCAAAGGTGGCATCTCATCCATGACGGTGTCACTGGTTTGTTTGGCTTTTCCCTTTCTTTTTCTGATGGTGGCCTCGATTTCTGGGTCAAAAATCCCGAGTGGCTTGCCCTGGGCCCTTGTGTTCATAAACCTGCAACCAAAAACAAAGAAAAATAGGAAATCAGACACTGTGTCGATCGACAGAGAGGCTGTCGATCGACACAGGTGTTTTCTGCGCCTGTTTCGGTCGACAGAGATTCTGTCGGTCGAGACAGAGGCCAAAAACTAGACAAACTAAATAGGAACAAACACGAAAATCAAACACCAAAAACCAAATCAACAAACTAAATACGAAATTAAAACAGAAAATAACAATAAAATTAAATTTACAATCTCAATCCATCAGATCTAAAAATAAACTAATATCTAGATTAATCTGACAATTCCCCGGCAATTAAATTAGATTATCTAATTATTCCTATGTAGGTTTCTTCCTTTTGAGACAGAAAGCAAACACAATTAATTCTCTCTTCCTGTTAATAATTTTCATCTCTCGATCCATCAATTATTAACTATAAACCTAGATCTCAATTCACCTCTCGGTCCTTCTTTTAATCTAGATTATTAAATTAAATCAGAGAATTAATCCATGCTTAGAGAGTTGATATCAATTAACATGCATCACAAAAGAAATCATAACCCTAGAATCTGCTTAGGGTTCTAGCCACAAAACATGACTAGAAATAAAGCAAACATGTGATTAATGAACTTACAAATGAAGAGGAACCTTCAATGTCTTGAAAAATTCCAAAGCTCAATGTAAAATTCAAGGTAAAAACTCTATAATTTTCGTGCTTCAGAGTTCTAATTTATAGAGGGGGAAGAAAGACCTAATTAGGTATTGTATTAAAATAGCAAAAACTGCCAAAACAGGCCAAAAATAGCCTTCTCGGGCCTCCATTTCGATCGACAGAAATCCTGTCGATCGACACAGCCTTCCAATCAAAATTTGGGGCTGAATTTGTGTCAATTCTGCAACTTTGACCTTTGTTTCGATCGGCAGATAGGATCTCGATCGACAGAAATGTACGTGTCGATCCCCATCTGCGCAGTCTCACGATTTTGGCCATAACTTATGCTCCCGAACTCCGATTGACCCGATTCCAGTTCCGTTGGAAAGCTAATTCAAAGATCTCTCTTTCCATGCTCCAGTAGCTTGGATTCCATGTGTGGGAGAATTCGTGACTGTTCCTTTGAACATCATCTGCTTTCGGTACGGGTTTCCAATGAATTCGGCCTAAAACCTGCAAAAATCACCCATCTAAGGCATAACACCCTCCAAAATAGACTCATGCAAAATAATAACTAAAAACATGCAATAAAACACTTGAAACAATGGAGAAAAATATAGATAAGTGAGTATAATTATGAGCTTATCAGTCACCAGCCTGGCTTTAAAAGCTGTGATTTCTCCATCTGCCCCTTTCTTTCTCTTGTATACCCATTTGCACCCTATGGCCCTAAAGCTATCCGACAAATCAGTTTTCTAGTATACAGCCATAGCAGTTATGGATTCAATTTCGAAATCCATGGCGACACGCCATTTTTCAACATCCTTGTCCTGCACTGCCTCTTCGTAAGTCAGTGGATCAGAGTCCTCATGTATGTCTTCCGGGCTCAATTCCAAAGACTCACCCACGAACATGTACCTTTCCGGCTGGAAAATAACTCTCCCACTACAACGAGACATCGGTGCCGTGTCAGCAGTAGGTGCAGTAACTTGTGGTTCTGCACCTTGCACTGAAGAACGTGTCTGTGGTGCTGAACCTCTCACAGGTGCACCCACATCTACACGTTCCCCTTCCCTTGGAATCGCATTCTTGTTTTCAATCTCTTGAAGAACGATATCACTCCTTGACTTGTGATTACTCACATACTCGTCCTCCAATAATCTAGCGTTGGTGCTAACAACAACTCTCTGACCCTCGGGACAATAAAAGTAACCACCTTTTGTTTGCTTGGGATACCCTATAAATAGCATTACTTTTGACCTACTTTCTAACTTATCAGGTTCCTTCGACAGTACGTGTGTCGGACAGCCCCATACTCTAAACTTGCACAAATTCAGTTTGCGACTAAGGAAGAGCTCAAAAGGCATCTTAGGAACTGATTTCAAAGGCACCACATTTAACACGTAAGCAGTTGTTTCCAATGCGTATCCCCAAAACAAAATTGGTAAGTTTGCATAACTCATCATTGATCATACCATCTCTAGAAGAGTCCTATTTCTTCTTTCAGCTACTCCGTTTTGCTGGGGAGTACCCGGTGCAGTCCCCTTGGATGTAATCCCATTATCTGACAAATACTGCACGAACTCGTTACCAAGGTATTCGCCACCGCGGTCAGATTGCAGTGACTTGATAGTTTTCCCGACCTTCTTTTCTACCTCAGCCTTGAACTCTTTGAATTTCTCAAAGCATTCAGACTTGTAGTGAAGCAGGTAAACGTATCCGTACCTTGAGTAATCGTCAATGAAAGTGACGAAGTACTCATACCCTCCACGAGCCTGTGTGGACATCGGTCCACATAAGTCAGAATGGATCAATTCCAACACTTCCTATGCTCGAGACTGACTAGCCTTAAAAGGCCTAGTTGACATTTTGCCATCGATGCAGGATTCGCAGACTTGATTAGGTACAGCCCGGACTAAGTCCAATGTACCATCATCTGCAAGTCGCTGAATCCGCTTCAAGCTGATGTGACCCAGTCTCAAGTGCCAGAGATATATAAGATCCTCATCAGAAGAAGTAAGTTTTCTCTTTCTAGGATTATCAATTACATGCAATACTTAAGGACATATTTGATCGAAGTAACATGAAGAGTGTAAATCAACATCCTATAATGGATAACATTGTTATCACCAATGACTGAAATCATAAATAACAAATATCCATAAAAGATTGATAAATTTTGTCCTGCCGATAAACCACGGCCCACAAAATAAAACTCTTAAGTGTACTTAGTTTATCAAAACATAAAGAAAAGAAAACTCCATGAAGCTCCGTTATAAAACGTTGCCTTCATCCAGTTTGGTATCTTCTTGTCATCACTCACCAGCCTTGTTGGCACAGTCCCCTGCAAAGTACAACAACATGATCAACAAGTCAGTGCTTACAGCTCTAGAAGAGTAACAACGGACTCTAATCATGCTTACAGTTATACATGCAAATGGCATACCTTGTCTAGCTTTGTTGGCTTGACAATCTTTCCTCCAATGTCCTTTCTTATCACACCTGAAGCACCTGTCCCTATCAGTTGCCACTTTAGGCTTTTTCCCAGCCCCACCATCCTTCATAGATGTCTTTGTTGGGATTTTGTTCCTAAAATATCCCTTAGGATTTCATTGTAAAAGGTTTTGTTGAATCAAACCTTAGTAGATTGGTCGATCAATTGCTGAACTCTAGTATAGTCTAGCATTCTTGTAATGTCCTGTATAGGCCAAAGTATTGAGTTGTAATAGACTAGCTTGCTAAGAGTTCTCCCAACAGACGCCGAAGGACATATGCTAGAAGACGTATGATAGCAGAATGCTAAGGAATTAGCATTTGCTAACATCTAGCAGATTGCTAAAGATAGCAATCAGAAGGCAAAAGGAATCAAGCACTTAAGTTTGATGAGGACTCAGCAGTCAGATACATGACTAGCAGAATGCTAAGGATTTAGCATTTGCTAATATCGAACAGATTGCTGAAGATACTTATCTAGCAGATCGCATCAAAGAAGCTTAGCAGAGCAAGACAGACAAACAGCGATTGCTATATCAACATTCTGACAATCGTACGTGCAAGGATAGGACTTTCCAGAAGCAGGTCAAAAAGCACTATACGAAGCCAGAAAGCAAGTAAAAGTATAACCACTCTTGGACAAAAAGACCGTTGTGTCTAACGGATATGAAGATTCAAGGTTTGAATCTTCAAGTATAAAAAGACAAGTCCATAAGAGAAAAACACAACTACTTTATTCACACTTTACTCACGAACTAGCACTCAAGAGATTCCTCAGACAAACAAAGTGAAAAGTAGTCACGAGAGCATTAAGAAGTCAAGGAGAATCTTTAAAGCTCTCAACCACCGAGTGTCCCCTACATTCAAGATCTGACACTCAAACATCTCATTGAATTCCTTTTAAGGATTTAATCATTGGAATACCTTCCTATCTTGGAAGCATCCAACAGTCATTTCTAACTAGATCTGACTCCGACGGGCATCTTGCCAAAAACAAATAAGTTTAGGAGGGAACTATAAAAACTCCCATCTCTGTCGGCGTAAGTCAACATTTTATGAAGGTCCCGCCCTTGACTTGACTATAGCTGAATCATTCTAAGGACTACGAAGTAACGGAGGATAGTTGTGGAGTAGCCATCTCGAAAGTTCACTGTCCTACTACACGGGAAAGACGATTCCTTGTACTTTGTATACTTTCTTAGTGAAATTCTTAGCGTTTCGGCTAAGGAGTGGATGTAGATCTATTTTGGATCGAACCACTATAAATCCTGTGTTGTTACTTATTGCTTTATTATTTTACCTGATTGTGATTTGAAACCTAGCAACGAAGTTGCTAGTGTATATCTGAAAGAAACAAGATTAATATCCTAAACTAAAACACTCCTTATCTAAGTAAGTGCAAGTGAAGTTAAACTATTCCGCTGCATTTCGTGTATTTACACGACGACTTTGATATTTAAGGACCAACAGTCTTCTTAGCCCACTTCTTAATCCCCTTCTTCCACTTCATACCTTTCGGTACAGCAGAGAGATTACCAGAAGTGGCTAAGACAACCTTTTGAGGGTTCATCACTAATTCCGCTGCCATCAAGTCATTAAGCAACTCGTTAAGAGTATACTCTTTCTTGTTCATGACAACATTCAGCCTAAAACTCTCAAAGGACTTGGGTAGAGAGTTCAGTATGATATCGACCTTAGCCTCAGCGTCGATACCTCCACCATGCACAGTTAGCTCATCCATGAGGTGAGTCATGGTAACTACGTGCTCTCTCACTGAGGTTCCATCAGGCATATTCTTACTCATGATTTCCCTCATGAGATTAAACCTGACGGCTCTATCAGTTTCCCCATAGATCGCCTCCAGACTCGTCATGATGTCACAGGCGTCTCTATGGTGCTGATGATGCTGCTGTAAGACTTTCGACATAGTGGTCATCATGTATCACTTGACTACATTGTTCGATTTCTCCCACTTGTTATAAAAGTCTATATCCATTTGAGTGGATTCAGCAGTTGGCACTTCGGGATGAAGTACTTGCAGAACGAACATATGTTCTTCTGCAATCAGGATGTATTCGAGATTGCATTTCCATTCCAGGAAGTTTGGACCAGTTAAAGAATTTTGTGCGAGAATATTGATGACATTAGACATAGACATATCTGAAACAATAAAGAATCTTAAATAAAAACATACATATAGAACTTCGAAAACAAATGCATTGAAAACCTTTTAATAAATCAAATACAAATGTTTTCCACTAATTGCCCAAGAGTTCCCACCGCAAGCTATTCTCGTAGACGTTTACGATGTCACCCTCAACCAGAACTACGGGTTTTAAGCCCCAATTCATTTAATTTCACTACCATGTCAGGAACCTTTTGACACTAGAAATTAATAATTAGTGAAAACCTTAGACCAAGCCATCTCTCAAGAATAGGGATGCAATTCTTGCATTATATTCTAAGATGCTTCTAAGCCATTAACCACAAATTTTACTCTGGCCAAAAGAGACAGTTTAGCATGGCACGTAACCATACCGCACAGCCCTTAAAGCTTTTGTTATCTATAATTTAAATCAATCCTAGAATACTTATGAAGGAGATCTACGCAAGCTACACTCGTAGACGTTTACGCAAAACCCTCCCACTATTCACATGATTTAAATTATTTGTCTAGAAATCCCAACAAACGTATCCATGCACCTCTAAGAACTAGCAAGCTACACTCGTAGACGTTTACTAGAGCGAGAGATACACTTACAGCCTAGGACCACTTTGTGGAGGTCTATTGATTTTAATTAAAAATTTGCTTAGTATTTTTCTATTAAAAGGTTTCTTATATGCGCACATATAATTTCTTTGTTATTATATTTTCCAAATTTTTGCATGTAATTAAACAAGCCCAAAAATTTCCAAAATATAATCCAACAAGAAATTAATCACATAAGCATGCTTGAAAAGCTGTAAATAATAAAAGCAGTAAATCATGTTTTTCCTATTATCTACACATGCTAAATTGTGCACATAATAAATCACATATCATACGAGGACAATTAAAGCAAAAGAAAATTCCTCGTGGCTTCACAAAATAGGAAAAAATAAAATTTTTCTATTACAATTTGAATTTGAATTTAATGGATAAATTCAAATCTTCTAGGGCCTCCAAATCTTCAAGCATATCTTTTGGGCTTTAGGGTTTTGTGAACTGATGATTGGCCCAAACCCTAATGCAAACCCTAGGGTTTACACAAGATTGCACCAGCCACCAAAACCACGAGCCACCGCGACGGGATAGCAGTCACCGACGACAGCACCACCGCCGCTGCCGCGCGCGTGCCTCGCGTGCCCAGCGCACCCAACGCCGCTGCTGCGCGCTGTTGCTCGCCCCACCGTCGTCCGCCTGCGGCCGCACGCGCGCAGGCCGCGGTCGTGCGCCGCCCTCCGTCGGCTCCGTCTTCGTTCTTCGTCCCGACCTATCCAAAAAATACAGATTTGAAAAAATACAGAAACTATTCTATTACAATTTTATCAAATCTACACTAATCACGGATTTTCTCGTGATTTTACAAAACTGATTCAACTGTACACGGATAAACCACCGCGGGCTGAATCAAACGGGTTGCCACGAGGAACAAAAACCATCCACGACATAAAATAAAATTCATACATGCATAATTGAATTTATTATATACAATAGAGCCATAAATCAAAAACCTCGCTTTGATACCAATTGTAGG
Source organism: Plectranthus barbatus (assembly GCA_026898455.1). Classification (NCBI taxonomy): domain Eukaryota; kingdom Viridiplantae; phylum Streptophyta; class Magnoliopsida; order Lamiales; family Lamiaceae; genus Plectranthus; species Plectranthus barbatus. The sequence goes on from JAPKLW010001252.1 coordinate 99,028, forward strand.
GATTTTCAGTGAACCGAATCACAAAAACCCTAGTGAACCGGATCGACTTATGGATATTGCATATAATCAAAATTCACAAAAACCTAGCATGCTCTTATGAATTTAATCAATTCGTGGATTGAGAGATTACCGTAAATCCGTAGAGTCTGATCTGATCTTTCGCGTTTGAATATTCCAATTTAATTCAACCACGCGATTCGATTAAATCTGCGGAAACAGAAATTAGAAATCTAATTTCTAGATTAATCGATAATAAAGAAAAAGGAAGAAGTGAAATCTCTGTTATCCAGATCAGATCTTCAGGGTTGTGTCCCAATGTTGTTCAAATCTGCTACTGGTGAGGGTTCCACAGATCTGTAGTTGTGCGAGGCTAGAATCGAAATTCTCCTCCCTCTGCACAAAGTCGTCGCCCACTCTCTTTCTAAACCTAGGGTTTCAACTGATTTGAATGTTATGAAGTGGCTAGGGTTTTGAGAGAGAGAGCTGTCTATTTATAGACCTAGGGTATTAACCCTAATGGTAGGGCTCAGTTCAGCATATTTAATTGGGCCAGTCCTGGGTCCTAATGCAAATAATAAAATGGGCCTATAAATTAATTAATTCCCATGTCCATAACCCAGGACACAATTAATTAATTAATATTAATTCTTTTTCACCACATAATTAATGCTGATCTACCCCTTTATTACCACGTTATGAGAACGGGCTGCATTAATTGAGAATTCCCATATTTAAGGTTACCGGACATTCATTAATTAATCAGAGCTTCTGACAAGCTCTATCTACAATTAATTAATATCTTATTATTCCTGAGTAGTACCACTCAATCCTTATCACTAATGCCTGAACTTAATCAGCCTGCAGGACTTTGGCACGATGAATGTCATTGAGCTCCTCAGGGAATGTCCCCATCCTATTACTCGGATATGGTTACCTAAATCCAATCTCAGGAAGTACTACATGAATTGTTGTTACCCAAGATGCGGATATACGAGCACATTACTTAGGCTCTCCACCATGGCAAGTCAAAGCAACAGTCAATCCGTGCAAACCCCTAAACCTTCGTTAGGGTTTGGACTCAATCAATAACGAGATCTTGTATTCGCTGATGTCAGACAGTCGAATACATCTCACTGCGGTCCATTAATACGCCACCCTTGCGTACCAGCATGTCAAGTAACCAAGACAGACTACTTATTCCGACAATGCCACAGCTATACGGACAGACATATCCTCATATGCTGTCTCGGCTGTGATCAGGTTTATGTCTCACTAGGTCAAGTGATCATACTGTCTTCTGCGATCTACTACACGCCGTATGATCGTCCCTATCGGTGAGACAAGAGGATACCGTTGTTACATACATGTAAGTTTGTTTGACAGATAGGAGAAATAAACCGTTGTATACTCATTGTAATAAATGCTTTCAGTATACAAAACCAATCAACTACCCCCCACCAATCGTAAATACGTATCCACCTGTGGAGTGGGAGTAATTTGAATTAGAGATCCAATTAGCATCACTGTACCCTTCAAGTACAGGTGGAAAACTTGTATAATGCAAACCCAAGTTAAGAGTATACTTCAAGTATCTCAAAACTCTTACAAGAGCCTTCCAGTGATCATTACTGGGATTGCTCGTGTATCGACTCAATTTGTTCACCGCATATGCAAGATACGGTCTAGTACAGTTAGTCAAATACATTAGACTACCAATGACCCTTGCATATTCCTCTTGACCAACGGGTCACCTTTGTTTTTAACAAAGTGAACATTAAGTTCTAGTGGTGTTTTGGCTGGTGAACTATCATAAGCACCGGATTTCCTCAACACTTTCTCAACGTAGTGAGATTGTGATAGGACAATTCCATTAGGTTGCCTTATGATTTTGATTCCAAGAATCACATCAGTCACACACATATCTTTCATGTCGAAGTTCTTCTCCAACATTCGTTTGGTTTCAAAAATTACTTGTTGATTCCTACCCATGATCAGCATGTCGTCTACATAAAGGCAGACAATCACAAAATTGTCAAACGTGCCCGTGTAGTACACACATTTTTCTCATTCATTATACTTGAATCCATTTGACAACTTTGCATTGTCAAATCGAACATGCCACTGCTTAGGCGCTTGTTTCAAATCGTATAAGGATCTAACCAATTTGCATACATTTTCTCATGTTCGGGTACTACAAATCCTTCGGGTTGATCCATATAGATTTCTTCTTCTAGCTCTCCATTTAGGAAGGCCGTCTTCACATCAATTTGGTGTATTTCAAGATTGTGCAAAGCAGCAATCGCTATAAGCACCATAATAGATGTGATCCTAGTCACAAGTGAATAGGTATCGAAGAAATCATCACCCTCTCTTTGTTTAAAGCCTTTCGCTACAAGGCAAGCTTTATACTTATCAACCGAACCATCGGCTTTATACTTTGTTTTAAGGATCCACTTGCATCCTAAGGGCTTACAACATTTTGGGAGATCGGCCAAAATCCAAGTATGATTTTGCATAATTGATTCAATCTCACTATTAATGGCTTCTTGCCATAGTGAAGCATCGGGTCTAGCTAAGGCATCTTTAATGGTTCGAGGCTCATCATCTAACATGTAGGTGATGAAATTCGGACCAAAACTTTTAGCCACTCTAGCCCTTTGACTACGTCTCAGTTCTTCCTCGATAGGAGTAGAACTAGTAGCCTCTTCATCTGTCCTTTTTCTAGACATAGTCGGTACATCATCCTTAACTTTAGAAAGATAGATGTTCTCAAAGAATATAGCATTCCTTGACTCTATAGTGGTGCCTTCGGTCACATTCGGATTATCTGACTTGTGCACCAAAAATCGATAGGCAACACTATTTAAAGCATACCCTATAAAGATGCAATCAATTGTTTTAGGTCCAATTGCAACTTTTTTGGGTAAAGGTACTTCGACCTTTGCTAAACAACCCCACACCTTTAGATACTTGTAGCAAGGTTTTCGACCTTTCCACAACTCATAAGGTGTCTCCTCTTTTCCTTTAAGAGGTATCTTATTCAAGATATAGTTAGCTGTTAAGATAGCCTCTCCCCACATATTTTGGGGTAGCCCCGAACTTATCAACAGGGCATTCATCATTTCCTTTAGTGTCCAGTTTTTCCTTTCGGCAACACCATTGGACAGAGGTGAGTAAGGTGCCGTTGTTTGATGAATAATGCCCGAAGCGGCACATAATTCTTCAAACGGTGCAACATACTCTCCACCTCTATCACTTCGAATCATCTTGATCCGAGTACTCAATTGAATTTTAGCCTCTTCTTTACAATTTTTAAAGGCATCAATTGCTTCATCTTTACTTCTCAACAAGTAGAGATAACAATATATGGTGCAATCATCAATAAAAGTAATAAAATACTTTTTCCCACCTCTAGTTTGCACCATTTTAAAATCACACAAATCTGTATGTATCAACTCTAGAGGTTTAGTGCTCCTTTAGACTGAATTAAACGACGTTCTTGTCATTTTCGTCTCAACACAAACTTCACATTTAGTTTGTTTGAACTCAGCCACTTTTAGTAAATTCATATTTACTAATCTTTTTATTGCATTAAGATTTACATGTCCCAATCTTACATGCCACAAAGAAGAGCACTCAATCAAATAAGAAGAAGAAGATTCAACTTTATTGATTTTCTTTTCGGCTAGGCGCTGTGCCATTACATTCAACTTGAAAAGACCATTGGCTAGATAACCACTACCAAGGAGCTTTCGAAACTTTGACAAGATAAATTTTTCAGACTCAAATACAAGTTTAAATCCATGATTTACAAGTAAAGAGCCTGAAACGAGGTTCTTTCGGATGTCTGGGACATGAAACACATCCTTCAAGGTCAAGTACTTGCCACTGGTGAGTTTGAGCACAACATTGCCCACTCCAACCACATCGGAAGAAGCTTGACTGCCCATATGGAGCTTTCTTCCTTCAACTGACTTGTAGGAGACAAACAAACTCCTATCCGAAGCCACACGACATGTCGCGCCCGTGTCAACAAACCATTCGCGTGGATTGTCAACATGGTTGATAAGTTAGTGTTTTTACAAACTTATCTAGTTGTTCTTTGACTGATTGCGTGATGTTCAGATTGTTTTAGTGTCTTTTTCGTGCATGGATTGGCTTTTGTGCTCGTAATATTGTATTTGGTGAATCATGCAGGTTTTTAGTCGAAAATAGGGAAGGATCGGAAAAGTGCTCGAAGTTCCAGGTCTTTGTCAATTGACGCCAGGGCACGTCGATCGATACAGACATCTGGATGGATTGATCGACGAGAGGAAGAAGAGATCGACGGAAGCCGTGAAAACAAAGTTCACCTCGATCGACGCAAGGTGTGCGTCGATTGATGAGGGTGTTTCAAGAGCGTCGATCGATGCTGATCTCCAACGATCGACGCGACTGCGGGATTTCCTAATCTGAACCTGATTTGAAGATAGAGACATATCTAATCCTAGATGTTGTTTGATACATCTTTCATTATTATAAATAGACATGTAAAAATTTGATTTTAAGGGAGGAAATCAGTAGAGCAATTAAGAGATTTTTAGAGTTGAAGAATTTAGAGATTTCTAGGAGTTTTAAGAGTTTATGTTTGAAGACAGAATTTTGTGGGAAGACTTTCAGACCCAAGTTTTTATGCAATTCAGGTTTTATTTTTCTATGATGAATATTACTATGAGTATGTGTAACTAACTTCTTCCTCAGATTCTAGGGTTTCAAACTATCAATGTATGCACGTTTGATTAATTGAATTATTTTCCCTTTCCCATCGTAGTTTGTGAAATCTGTGTTTATTCATAATCTTGAGTTTGCTGGCCACATCTTAGGATTAATTAGTGGATTACTTGAGATGTAACTGTAATGGTTTTCAATGGAAAGAGATTTTCACAATATAATTTGATTTCTTGTCGTAACTGAAGGAGATAAGTTATAGGAATAGATCCGTAGAATTATGGAGTTAATTAGTTCATCTTGAGTTCGAGCGGAGATAGGTAATTAACTAATCTACTTTATGAATTGTCCAATAAAGAAGTTCATAATACTTTTCTAATGTTTCACTACGAAAAGGAATTAAATTGGGAATTAATCAATTTATTCATACATGTCATACTTGATAGGTAGATATCCCTGGAATCTGTACTTCTCATAATTGTTTCATCAAAAGTATTTTAATTTCCTGTTTAATTTTAATTTGCATGTATTACGATTTTCGAAACCACAAAACCAAAATTTGATTCTCCTAACCAGTATTCTAAGAACTTACGTTTTAGTATTTAAGGTTTTTGTTACTTCTTTCCCCTGGGATTCGATAATTTTATTTGCCACTATATTATTAGCTTTGCTAAGTCACTGTTAAATAATTCGGTGATCAAATTTGGCGTCATTGTCGGGGATTGAATAGAAATAATCTTACTATTAATTCTGTGATCGAGATACTGATTTAGGCTTTAATTTTTCGTACTTTTAGTTAATTTTCCAAATTTTCATTTTTCACATCGATCGATGTGACACCCACGTCGATCGATGCTAATAGCCGTCGATTGATGTCGTAGTGTTTTCAGAATTTCAGCTTTTCAAATTCAGTCCGTTTCGTTTTATTTTCAGTCTTACCTCACTACCTCATTTGTTGTACAGGTAGTGCATGAGTATGAGAGCTAATGGAAAGGACCCGCTCTATTATTACCCGAACATTGAAGCCACTTGCAGAAAGATCCGAAGGAGAAGCGTGTGTAGGGTTTGAGTCTACGACGGGCAATATTAATTGCCATTAAACTT
>JAPKLW010001252.1:109838-149669 GCA_026898455.1 Plectranthus barbatus
TACGAAACACTTAATCATATATGCTTTCAGTATACAATCCCAACAGCGTGCTCAGGAAAGCTCAAGTAATCAAGTGATGGACGATAACGTACCACCACCAATTGCTCAACCACCTCCACCAATGCTAAATGCAGAGGAGCAAGTAGTGCTTCTCCAAGAATTCCAAGCCATGAGGGTACAACTCCAACAACTAAATCTGGAAAGAGACCTCGAGAGGAACAATCAGAATAATAAGGATTTTCGCTGCAACCCACTGTTTGAGGACAATCCTGATAATGAAGAGGACAACAACTAGAATCAGCCAGAGGAATCTGACGATGAGGAAGAAGAGGAGGCTATGCATAACCGATATAAACCCCGGTTCAGGGTGACAGACTTCAGAGTTGGCATCAATGCCAACAACTTTGAGCTGAAGACGGGATTGGTGCAGATGGTGCAGCAAAATCAATTCGGAGGAAGAGCGACTGAGGATCCTTACGCACATCTGGATAAGTTTCTTATGCTCTGCAATACTGTCAAAATCGGAGGAGTCAGCAAGAGTGCCATCCGAATGCGTTTGTTCGCATTCTCTTTGAGGGATGAGGCACAATCTTGGTTCACTGCACTGGACAAAGAAAGTATTAGTACATGGACTGAACTGCGGGATGAATTCCTGGAAAACTTCTTCCCTCCAAACGTCATCAGGCAGAGAAGGAAGGAAATCATCAGATTCGCTCAAAGACCCGATGAGAGTTTCAGTGAGACATGGGAGCGGTTCAAAGAGCTACTAAGATCTTGCCCCGGACATGGCTTTCCGCCTGGAGAATAGGCAGAAGCATTCTACGAGGGACTCAATGATAAGACCGTAAAGTTGGTGGACACCACACTAGGAGACACCATCATGACGAAAAGCGAAAAGAAGGCCATGGAATTCTTCCAAAAGATGGCCAACAAGACTCAACGGTGGTCCTCAAGTCGAACTCGGCCTGTGAAAGCAGTCGAGAAAGTGGTGGAGAAAGTTGCCGAACAACCTGATTTGGCAACCGAGCTGAAAAAGCTAAAGGAAGAGTTCGCTGCACTGAAGCAAGAGAAAATAGTTGCTACAGTAGAGACAGTGCAAGCTCCACCTGAGGGGGATGGTGCCGAGGTAAACTTCATCCAAAGGGGTGGTTATCAAAATAACTACCGAGGAGGATATCAGCAACACAATCAACAGCATAACCAGCCCTATACTTATAATCACGCGAGTAATCACCCTGGATTTTCCTACGCGAACCCTCAAGCCACGGAGCAGCCACCACCGGGATTTGCCGTGCAAGATGGAGCAGTGGTGGAGAAGAAGAAGCCTAATCTCGAGGAGATTCTGGCCAAATTCATGCAAGGCTCCACTGATAAGGTAGCCAAGATGGAGCAAGAAATCTCGGGCGTGAACACTAAGGTTGATCAGGTGCAGAAGCATGTGCAGATTATAGAAAACCAGGTCAGTCAGATTGTCGATGCCCTCGGAGCTCAACACAAGCCGGGACAACTCCCGAGCAACACTCAGGTCAACCCCAAGAATCAGAATCAGAGGAACCAAGTGAATGCCATAAATCTGAGAGGGGGAAAATCGTATGAAGCCCAAAGCAGGCAGGGAAAGATACCCGGAAGGAAGGAGAAGCCGAGCAGGACAAAGAAGCTATCGCAGACGCAGCCCCGTCGATGACGCGGGGTCTCCGTTGATCGATGCAGCACTAAAGGCCACGTTGATCGACGTTGATCCACGTCGATCGACGTCCACTCCCATTCCACCACCGAAGAAACCTCCTTTGCCATATCCGCAGCGGTTTGCCAAGACAAAGATGAACGAGAGGTATGCACACTTCTTGGAAACTATGAAAAAAGTGCATATCAACATTCCATTGGTTGAAGCCCTGCAAGAGATGCCCGGATACATCAAGTTTCTGAAAGACATGGTCTCTCAGAAAAGACCCTTCTTGGAGCATGAGACGGTCAACCTGTTCGAAGAATGTAGTGCCATAATTCAAAAGAAGATGTCAATCAAAAGGGAGGACTCGGGCTCCTTCACAATCTCTTGCATCATCGAAGGGGAGACCTTCGGAAAAGTTCTCTGCGATTCAGGTGCATCGATCAATCTGATGCCACTGTCAATCTTCAAGCGGTTGAAGATAGGAAACATCAAGCCCACGACAATCTCACTTCAGATGGCTGATCGATCAGTGTCTTACCCAAGAGGCATCGTGGAAGATGTGCTGGTGAAGGTAAAAGATTTCATCATTCCAGCCGATTTCGTGGTGCTCGACATGGAAGAAGATCGAAACATTTCTTTGATTTTTGGAAGACCATTCTTGAAGACCGGAGGGGCATTGATAGACATTCGAGATGGCAAACTGACATTCCAGTGAATAACGAGTCAGTCACATTCTCAATCTATAAGGCGATGCAGAAGCACAACGAAGGAAGCTATCAGGAAGAATGCCACATGATTAACTGCTTCAACCCGGTATTATCTTCTCACTTCGCCTCTCTCGAAAGTGAGCCGGACTTTCTGGAGAATTGCCTGCAACACTCGCTGTTTTCATCAACAAAACTGGACGAGGCAGACGAGGAGATCTTGGATCTGGTCATGGAGCTGGATATGTTTGAGGAGATAACTCGGGAAAAAGAAACCAAAAGAGAACCACTACCTAGCCGTTACTACCGGAACAAACCAGAAAACGATGGGGGAAAGCACACGTCGATCGATGTCGTTGGCTCGACAATCGACGCTGCTGCAAAGTCCACATTGATCGACGTGACACCTTCGTCGATCGACGTAGACCTGGGAAAGCCGTCATCCAGCTTTGATCCACCAATTCTGGAACTCAAGACGCTTCCGGCACATCTCAGGTACGCATTTCTGGGTTCTATTGACACTTACCCTGTTATTATTTCTGCCCATCTTACACAGGGAGAGTTAGATAAACTACTGCGAGTTCTACGGAAAAACAAGTCCGCCATCGGATGGACTTTGGGGGATATCAAGGGGATCAGCCCTTTGCTTTGCAAGCATAAGATCATCCTTGAAGAGGACGCCACTCCGAAGTGACAAGCACAGCGATGACTGAATCCCATCATGCAAGAAGCCGTAAAGAAGGAGGTTCTCAAACTTCTAGACCATGGCATGATATATCCGATTTCCGACAGCAAGTGGGTGAGCCCTACACAAGTAGTAGCCAAGAAAAGGGGGATGCAGATAGTAAAGAATGATGATGGAGAGGAAGTTGCGACAAGACCGATCACAGGATGGCGATTTTGCATTGACTACCGAGCCTTAAACACTGCCACGTGCAAGGATCACTTTCATCTTCCCTTTATTGATCAAATGCTTGATAGATTATCCGGTTACCCTTTTTATTATTTTCTTGATGGTTACTCAGGGTACAACCATATAGCTATGGCGCCTGAAGATCAGCACAAGACTGCATTCACCTGTTCATATGGAGTGTTCGCCTACCGACGGATGCCCTTTGGATTATGCAATGCACTGGCAGCCATCCAGAGATGCATGATGGCAATCTTCCACGACTTGATCAAAGATGTCATGGAGGTATTTATGGATGATTTTTCAGTTTTCGGTTGCTCATTTGATATTTGTTTGCAGAATCTAGCTACTGTACTTCAGAGATGCACCGAGACAAACCTATGCCTCAATTGGGAGAAGTGCCACTTCATGGTGCGAGAGGGAATTGTGTTGGGCCATCGAGTATCAGCTGAAGGACTAGAAGTATACCGAGCCAAAGTAATAGCCATTGAAAAGATGCCACCACCAACAAGTGTCAAAGCAATCCGAAGTTTTCTAGGCCACGCTGGATTCTATAGGAGGTTCATCAAAGACTTCTCAAAGGTATCTCAGCCCTTGTGCAACCTGATGGAGAAGGATGTTTCCTTCGTTTTTGATGACGAGTGCTTGAAGGCCTTTGAGAGACTGAAAGAGGCACTAGTGACTGCGCCGGTCTTGACCTCGCCAAATTGGGATGAGTCATTCACATTGATGTGCGACGCCAGTGACTACGCTGTTGGGGCAGTCTTGGGTCAGCTGAAAGGAAGACTCTTCCATGTGATTCATTACGCCAGCAAGAGCATGAATCCGGCTCAATGCAACTACACCGCTACGGAGAAAGAAATGCTCGCGGTTGTGTATGCTTTTGACAAGTTCCGGTCTTATCTGATAGGTTCGAAGACGATTGTCTACACTGACCATGCATCCATCAGATATCTGTTCGCGAAGCAAGATGCCAAGCCTAGATTGATCCGATGGATATTGTTGCTGCAAGAGTTTGATTTGGAGATCAAGGACAGAAAAGGGAGTGAGAATGTGATTGCGGACAATTTGTCACGACTCGAGCCACCAGTCGAAGGGGATGACCCCCAATTAAGGATCCGAGAGACGTTCCCCGACGAACAGATCTATGCTCTTAGGGATTTGAAAGAGACGTATGAGTCCAAAACGCCCTGGTATGCGGATTTCGCCAACTACTTGGTCGCCGGCGTACTTCCTCCGGACTCTTCTCCATATGCAAAGAAGAAGTTTCTGCACGACATCAGATTCTACTATTGGGAGGATCCCTATCTTCGGCGTAGATGTGTTGATGGCGTCATTCGCCGTTGTGTGCCCCAGTCCGAGTGGCATCAAATCTACAAAGCCTGCCATTCATCTCCTAGTGGCGATCATCATTCAGCCAATCGAACGGCATTAAAAATTCTTGCAAGCGGATTCTATTGGCCATCTATCTACGAGATCTGTCGTGGGTGGATTACGAGTTGTGATCGCTGCCAGAGGACCGGTAACATCTCGCGGAGGGATGAGATGCCACAGACTCCGGTCATTGAAGTCGAAATCTTTGATGTTTGGGGGATCGACTTCATGGGACCTTTTCCGCCATCCCAAGGGTTCTCATACATTCTACTGGCAGTGGACTACGTATCACGATGGGTTGAAGCCATACAAACAGTCACCAACGACTCCAAAGTTGTCATCAAGTTCCTGCAAAAGCTCATGACGAGATTTGGGACGCCAAGAGCCTTGGTAAGCGATGGGGGATCCCATTTTTGTAACAAATGGCTTGCTTCTCTTCTCGCGAGGTACGGAGTCAAGCACCGCATTACCTCCCCATATCACCCCCAAGGGAACGGGCTGACGGAGCTGTCCAACCGTGAAATCAAGCAAATTTTGGAGAAGACGGTGAAGCAAAGAAAGGATTGGGCGGCAATACTTGATGAGGCATTATGGGCATACTGCACCGCCTACAAAACGCCCATTGGGACATCAACATATCAGCTAATTTTCGGGAAGTCCTGTCACCTGCCCGTTGAGATGGAGCACAAGGCATGGAGAGCAGTGAAAGAATTGAATCTGGACTGGAAGACAGCTGCAGAAGAGCGCGCCATGGCATTGAACGAGCTAGAAGACTTTAGGGATGAAGCCTACGAGAACAATGTCATTTACAAAACACGAGCGAAGAGGTTTCACGACAAGGGGATTCGCTCACATGTGTTTCAATCAGATGACAAAGTCCTCCTCTTCAAATCCCGTCTTCGCTTCATGCCCGGGAAATTACAGTCAAAGTAGGCCGGACCATACACCGTAATCTGTCAATTTCTGAACGGTGTAGTCGAATTGGCTGACCAAGATGGGAAGAACTTTAAAGTGAATGGGTAGAACCTTAAACCGTACTACACCCCACTTCAAGTCGGAGTGGTGGAGAAGTACTACTTGAATCGCCCATGAAAGTACAGGTATTGTCGAGCTAGCGACATGAAACCAAGCACTGGTTGGGAGGTAACCCAACAGTTTATTGCTTTATTTACTTCCGTTATTTTAATTAAGTCTAGTTGAGTCATTAGGATTTAGTATTTTCAGTACATTTTTCGAATTTTTTCGAATCTAGTGCTCTGTCGGGGCCACGTCGATTGCTGCCATTTGGCATCTATCGACGTGGGTATCTTGGCCACGTCGATCGACGTCCTTCTGCGTTGATCGACGAGAGTTTTTTTTTCCCGTTGATCGACGAGAGGTCTTATTTTATTTATTTACTGCTTTATTTTATTTTCAATTTTCTTTATTTCCGTTTTTGTTTTTTCTGAACCATCACCATCCTTGTTCTTTTGCTTCAATGTGAATAATTGCTCTCTGCAAGTCTTTTCACTCAAATTAGTATTTTGAACTCTTGATTTGTGGTACTAGTTCTGAATTGAATAGTCTTGAGCATTGTTTTAGGAGCTTTTGAACATAGGGCAGTCGGAACTACTTTTGATTATGTTGGTGTTGAGAATTATGACATGTATTTCCTTGAATGAGAATTGTTGATTGATAATCAAGATACTTGCTGATTGAGAATGAAAATCTGTGTGATAGAGTAGCCAATGATAGGAGTTGTTTTGCTTGATAAGTTGATCTTTGAAATATAAATTTTTGCATGATAACTGTTCAAAATTGGGTAATTATTGAGGAGTAACAAAAATTCTAACCCTGTGTGAAATTTGAGCCATCTTCTTGTTTGATGAGTGACAAGGTTATTAGACTTACTTCCTAGAATTTGACGAATTTCTCTCTTGAGGTTGCATTAAGTGTGGTAATAGGGTGAAAATGATTTTAGGCATGTTCTTTCGTAGCCCATTTCCCATACACTAACCTTTAATTTCCACTTGTAGCCCTTTAAGCCTTGAATAAATTTTCTTTGATTAGAAGGGTTGATGAATAAGAGGATTGTGATTTATTGGATGGTGTGAATGGTGGGATTGTGATATGAGGCCGTGTACAAAAAAAAATAGGGGTTCCCATGGGTAAATTAAGAAAAGTGAACATTAGTGAAAAAGGAAGAGAAAAGAAGAGAAAAATGAGAAAAACTCATATGTTGTAGTTCACAAAAGTTGAAACAAGTTCTAAGGGACCCTGAAAATTATAAAAGAGAAGGAACAAGATTGTGCATGAGAAGAGAAAAGAAAATTTATGTGGTTATGATGTGCTAAGGTCTTTGTGTTTAATTGCAATATTTTGAGTCACTTAGCCAAAAATATCCCACCTTTTAGGTAAGCCACATTACAACCAAATTAAGACCTTTCTGATTCCCTGAAAAGCCACACTAACAAGCAGTGGAGAGATGAGAAATTTGTCAAACATATGGTGAGGTAAACTGAAACCTTGAATGAGTGAATCACAAACCCTTTACTTGTTTGAGCGATGAGTGCAAACACTGCCCGATGAGGTTCCTCCTCAATAATTTAACAATAAGAATTTGTTTGGATTGCATGATTTATGTAAATAAGTGATACTCAGATTGCAAAAGAGGCTTGTGAGGCATTGCACACTTGTATTTGCATTTGGTTCAATTTCTTTTCTGTGAATTGATCGAGGACGATCAATGGTTTAAGTTTGGGGGAGTTGATAAGTTAGTGTTTTTACCAACTTATCTAGTTGTTCTTTGATTGATTGTGTGATGTTCAGATTGTTTTAGTGTCTTTTTCGTGCATGGATTGGCTTTTGTGCTCGTAATATCATGTTTGGTGAATCATGCAGGTTTTTAATCGAAAGCAGGGAAGAATCGGAAAAGTGCTCGAAGTTCCAGGTCTTCGTCGATCGACGTCAGGGCACGTCGATCGATGCAGACATCTGGATGGATCTATCAACGAGAGGAAGGAGAGATCGACGGAAGCCACGAGAACAAAGTTCACATCGATCGACGCAAGGTGTGCGTCGATCGACGAGGGTGTTTCATGAGCGTCGATCGACCCTGATCTCCAACGATCGACGCGACTGCGGGATTTCCTAATCTGAACCTGATTTGAAGATAGAGACATATCTAATCCTAGATGTTGTTTGATACATCTTTCATTATTATAAATAGCCATGTAAAAATTCGATTGTAAGGGAGGAATCAGTAGAGCAATTAAGAGATATTTAGAGTTGAAGAAATTAGAGATTTCCAGGAGTTTTAAGAGTTTATGTTTGAAGACAGAATTTTGTGGGAAGACTTTCAGACCCAAGTTTTTATGCAATTCAGGTTTTATTTTTCTATGATGAATATTACTATGAATATGTGTAACTAACTTCTTCCTCAGATTCTAGGGTTTCGAACTATCAATGTATGCACGTTTGATTAATTGAATTATTTTTCCTTTTCCATCGTAGTTTGTGAAATTTGTGTTTATTCATAACTTGAGTTTTCTGGCCACATCTTAGGATTAATTAGTTGATTACTTGAGACGTAATTGTAATGGTTTTCAATGGAAAGAGATTTTCACAATATAATTTGATTTCTTGTCGTAACTGAAGGAGATAAGTTATAGGAATAGATCCGTAGAATTATGGAGTTAATTAGTTCATCTTGAGACCGAGCGGAGATAGGTAATTAATTAATCTACTTTATGAATTGTCCAACAAAGAAGTTCATAATACTTTTCTTATGTTTCACTACGAAAAGGAATTAAATTGGGAATTAATCAATTTATTCATACATGTCATACTTGATAGGTAGATATCCCTGGAATATGTACTTCTCATAATCGTTTCATCAAAAGTATTTTAAGTTCATGTTTAATTTTAATTTGCAAGTATTACGATTTTCGAAACAGCAAAACCAAAATTTGATTCTCCTGTCCAGTATTCTGAGAACTTACGTTTTAGTATTTAAAGTTTTTCGTTACTTCTTTCCCTTGGGATTCGATAATTTTATTTGCCACATATTATTAGCTTTGCTAAGTCACTGTTAAATAATTCGGTGATCAATGGTGAACCTCGGAAACCACGGCACACAAGTCATCTTCCCAATCATCATTGGGTTCAACATAGTTGGCATCCATTTTTGCTTTGCCTTTATTTTTTATTCTTAGGCCTTTTGCATTGATTCGCCATATGCCCATTCTTGCCACAATTGTAGCAAACGCCCTTGAACTTAGGTTCTTGAATCACAATCCCCTTGTTCGACGGGTTAGCTTTTTCTTTTCTTTGATGGACCACCACGTTCCATCAAATTGGCCTTGACATCCATAGCTCTCGGCTTAGGATCCACCTTTCGATTGTCCTCTTCAATACGAAGCTTGACAATCAAATCTTCAAGAGACATAGCCTTTTGCCTATGCTTAAGGTTGCTCTTGAAGTCCTTCCACGAAGGAGGCAACTTCTCAATGACCGCAGCCAAGTTGAAGGCATCGGGGAGTAACATCCCCTCGGCGTGAACATTGTGGAAAATGAGTTGAAACTCTTGCACTTGTTCCACCACTGAATGACCGTCAACCATAAGGTATGACAGGTACTTGGCCATGGCATACTTCTTAGTACCCGCGTCCTCCATCTTGTACTTTCTTTCTAATTGATCTCATAACTCTTTTGCGGTGTTTACATTACAATACACGGCGTATAGGGGATCTACTAGACAATTTAATACAAAGTTTTGACAAAGAAAGTCCCCTTGACACCAATTATCAACATCTATTCTCTTGTTTTGATCGGCCTCATCATCGGCAAGATCCGGCTTGTCTTCCTTCAAGTAAGCCGCCAATCCAAGAGTTGTGAGGTAAAAGAATATCTTTTGTTGCCAAGTCTTGAAGTCCACACCTCCAAACTTGAAGGGCTTGTCGGCTTGGGCATTAGGAGGGAGTTTATGACCGTTGTTGGTGTTGCTTCCTCCGGCACCATTGAGAGTATGATCAGTCATCCTAGATCTTGAGAAGTAGTAAAATTTGTCTTGCGATTGTTGGTTACAAGATCTGTGAAGAAGAACTGAAAACACTGCAAGTAATTATGTCTAGTACAGCAAATTTTTACAACTATATATGCAGGTACTGCTAGTACTAAAACAAATAAAAGAAATTAAATAAATAGAACTAAGATGGAATAAATCTCAGTCGAGTCGAGGAAGCCCTCTTCCCGCAAGACAAATTCGCCGACGTAGTGCTTGTCTAACAGCGGTTTGTCCCCAAAGGTAAAACGACTTTGTCCTTTTCGAGGCAGCACCGCAATCGGAAAGGCTCCAGCGAACTGAATAGAGGCGAAACTGAGAAGAACAACAAAAAAGATGCAGCAATATGAGAGAATTGTTGCAGTATCTGGCTATGAGAGCTTGTCTGATGTCGGATGTTCGGGGGACAGGACACAACACAATGCATGTCTATTTATAGACATGTCCACCCAGGGGGAGCCTGTCTCAGCCATCAAGGCTGGACCGTTACAAGGCATGAGACACGGGTAACCGACGCCATCAATGGAGTCGTTACAACTTTTGAATAGTTACAACTTTTGAATGCAATTTCAACATGTGCAAAATGCGTTCAACACTCATGTGTGTAATTCCCCATGTGCAAAATGTGGTGATCATTCAGACTGCAATTGCAACACGTGGCTGACTCATCAGCCACGTCACATGCCCATTGCGCACCACGTCGACTGGACTAGCCACATTGATCGTCCACGTGTCGAGCCCGCAGGCTCATTTCACTTGCCCAAAAAGATAAGTCATCGTGGACCAAGCCAAGCCAAGGACCCAAAGACCAAGAACCGAGACCGAGGTCGGGGCACGGGCGCTCGGCCACTGGCCTCGCTGAGGCCGTAGGCCGAGGCGGGGCGAGGTGAGTGGCGGCGGCGGGGCGCAAGACGAGCCACCGGGTGCCTCATACACTGCACACTTAGTTATTACACACCTCAACCATAATGGTATTTAAACATAGATTAACTACTATAATCTATCAATGTGTGACACTTCATTTATTACATGCACTTGTTAATAACCCACCAACCGTGTCACTTCGTGGACTCATTTCTCACTCACCGGAATTCGGATTTGAGAAAATAAATATACCACGATCATCTACTCTTGCGTAGATTACGTTGGTAATATTTAATTATGACGAAATTAATATTTCACATCGAAAATTTACCACAAAGAACCTGAATTACCAACATATGATTTTTTAATATTTATTTACAGCTTTAAATTGATATTTGATTATCAAATCTTATTCTTTGGTAATTATAATTTGTGTTTTTCTAATTTCAGTTTGTATTAATTAGTGTATTATATTATACTTTTTTCTCAAATTAATAATTATGAGTTTAAGTACCAATTAGGACTCGAGAATTTAATCGAAGTTGACCATCCGAAAGAAAAAAAAAAAAAGCCAAATAAAGGATTTGTATCATGTGTTGGTGTTCACCTTTCCCATCAAATTATGCGTATTTTTTCAGTTAATAGTCAAATTATTATAAATTATACAAGGGAAGGTCTTGGGTTAGGCAGGCCTAAATGATTTAGGCGGGTTTTAACCATTAACCCAAGCTTTAGGCGGGTTTTATCCATTAACCCAAGCCCAAACCCATATAATATACCCTATTTGGGATGAGTGAACCCATTTGGGTAGGATAAAACCCGCCTAAACCGTTTAGGCCTGCCTAACGCAAGTTTTTGCCATTATACAAATATAAAATCATATTTTTTTGGGTAATAGAAAGTTGACTGAATTTGTCAAGATTTTATATCATTAAACAAAATGACACGTTATTTCTAAATAATTTTGTTTGGTAAAAAAAAATCGTGTCAAAACCCTTTAAAGTTGTGTGTGAAAAAAGAAAAACAACATAAGAAATTAAATGTCAAAATCCTAAAATCTCAACTCTCAAGCAACATCATTTGCAAATACATAAATGGATTCATAATATTATATGCAAAATTATAGAAGATCTCATTTAAGAATTGAGTATGATTGTATACATGATTCATAATAAATACAATATAACTTAAAATACAAGTTTCTTTTAAAATGAGATATTGTTAATTATTTGATTTCTAATAATAATCTGAACATTTCAGCAAATTAAACCAAAAAATCATGTTAACTATTTGAATGGTATTTGCTGTCTTCGTGCAATAAAAATTTCCTCAATTGTTTCGCCTCTGGACCAAAAATGGCTTGAATGTCAGCACCACTGCAACCGCCTCGATCACATTCAGTATGAAGAAAACCATTTCATCTCCTGCATCCATAATATTATTAACACAATCATTTCATTTTCAGGAGATTTTTGTTTTGAAGAAATGGTAGAATCAATCACACTAGTGATGCCCATTCCGAATCAGAATCAGAACCAGAACCAGCCCGCCGATTTAAGATTAAAAACCGAAACATTTCAGTATGCTTCGCCAACTTTGGAAGAGCCGGTTAACTGGCTCAGATCCAAATTTGGAACTTCCGGTTCCACCATTTCTTTAAAAATTAATTTTTTAAAAAAAAACCGGGTCGGTGGTTTGAATTAAAAAAAGGAGTCGTTGGAAAATCCAACGGCATTGATTGAGCCACGTCAACATTAAACCGTTGGTTCAAACAACTATTTTAGGATTTTCACTAATTAACTATAAAATATTTTAAAAAGTTGAAGTGGTTCAAGGTTCTGACTAGTATGGAACTGCCAAACCGGAATCAGCCCGTGGCCATCACAAGATCATACCTGGAAGAAAATCAGCATCCTGGCGTTTCTCTGCCCACGAAAATCTGCATATATATGACGGAGAGAATGTTGAATTGTAGGCATGGAAAGGAGAATGAGTTTTAGGAGAAAGAAACTCACATAATTCCTCCCCCTGCAGGGCCAAAAGCTTTGAAAAATGACACCAGGGTCATGGCTATACCATTTGCAGCTCCTCTTTGCTCTTGCTCCTGCAGTGCCACATCCATCACTCACTCACGTGTAATACTCTTTCATCACATACACACCACAATAAACATCGCAAATGATTCGAGAATTACCACAGCTCGATTTTGTAGTATTATAAGGCCCGTCACAATGGAAATCTGCTCAAACACAAAACACCAGTTAAATTCCAAATCTTCATAAGGTGGAGTAATAGGAGTAGGACTAGGACCTACTCAGACAGAATTAGTGAACTCATGTTTTCAGTCCACCAATGACTACTGTCCTACTCCTAGGTTATACCTTAATCTTTCAGACACTCATTGTAAGGCATGCAAGTTACAATCTACTATCGGAACCTGAAAACTTGCTAGCCAGATTCAGATTACATGGACATAATCAAGGGCATACCTACATTTGGAAGGTATATCCAACAAAAGAAACAAAACGTACCGCTAGGACATTCTTCAATAGAGATGCGATATTTAAGACTATAGACAAGGTGATCCCAGATAGCATGGGCATGAAGTGATAACTTGCTAGCAGAGGAATTGAAATGATCTGCATTCAAAAAAAGAAACCTTCAATGATAGTTATAGATTCATATAGTATTCATATTCATGTCAAGAGTCAAGTCTCAAGGGCGTACTCCTAAAATCCGAGAAACCCTGATGGGACCCAACATTTTCTCCAAAACTGGATACACCGAAGATTGGAAGATCAGAAGCCCCACACCTGAAGTTTAAACACCAAACCACATGTGTATGTGACCATTATATTACAATTTACGTGCACGCATGCATGCCTTTTATCTTATTTCAGTCCTAATAATAAAAATATTATGTGTTTGTTCAACCACACCTGAGATTGCAAGAACAGTTCCAACATCATCAGTTGTGTAACCAAGCCCTCCAAGTCTCCGGGGGCTCTCAGCCCATAATGAGAAAATCTGTTCAACTGAAGTGTCAGGACTGTCATAACTATTCTGAATGAGATGTGGCAGATTTGATAAGGAACTAATATTAGTTACCTCTGTGTAAGCCATATCATGAAGAGAGAAAATGCAATACACGATGATGGATGACATTAGTGGCCAGTTCCTAAACAGGCTTTGTTTAGAAGGCTTAATTTCCTCCATTTCTTTAAGAGTTGCTGCCTCCAAAGCATCATGAGAAGGTATCAACTCTGAGTTGTGTGTGTGCATAGATTCCTGCAAGTTAGATCAAATCTAATAACCATGATATCTCTCCTTGTGATCAAGGTAATCCTGTTGAAGATAGCGTATGAGAGAGAGAAACATACTGGGATCCAGAAAGAAACAATAGTTACAATGCCCGCGAATGCTGAGATTATCAAACAGGGCAGGAAATATGGGAACCTACAAAGATGTTGTCCAGTTACACTTGACAAAACCAGAACCTGGAAGTGATTTTGTGTAAGAAAGGGATGTGAAAGAGTAAACACACCTCCCAAAAAAGGAGTCCGACGTGAATATTCCAGGAAACTTATCTGCAGGCTTAATCCAAAGAAAAAAAATTGGTGAAAGTATACATTAAGATAAAATAAAATGACAAACAGCTGCATTAAGCAATGGGGCAGAGAAACACAAGTTGATTGTGCTGAGGAATGAATTAATAGAGGTGGAAGTGATGCACCAAAGGACTGTCTTAAGCTATAAAATATTTTGGTAAAGGCAGTCTATAGCTTTACATTATGTTGATAATAAGCTTCTTCACTTATATAATAAACAATATGTTACAGTTCTACTACTTCATGTTCCATGGAATTCTCAGTTGCTCATTGGCTGATATAGAATATTAACAGTAATTACGTCATGAAAACACACAATATATGTATGGTACCTGAGCAAGAAAGCCTCCCAAAGCTGGTCCAATAACTAATCCTGTACCCCATGCTGTGCTAACCTATGAGAAATTCAAGTTGGATTCGGAATCAGAGGGTTCTTGCAAGATGTTATAGTAGTAGTAAACAGTTTTCCTGTGTCAATGTAATGAGGGCTTACCGCGGATAATCCGTGAGAATGGTATTCTTCACGCATTGTTTCACATGCATATGCCTGGTCATAGAGTAGAGCCATGAAATGAGGTATAGGTATAACCATATCCACAACATTCTGCAATTTTGTAATACCTTTATTGGTCCAAGTACGCCGTTCAAACTACCAAGAAGAAACCTCATTGCGATGGCCATCCAATAGTTCAAGCTAAGGCCAAACAGAGTGTTGAAAACAACCCTGCAAATGAATGAACATCTAATTATTCCTGTACAAGCTTAAAACAAAATAAATTGATTTCTTACACTGTGGCACAGCCTATAATTAATACAGGTTTCCGACCATATCTATCAGAAATTACTCCCCACAAGCTAGAAGTTGCAACTCTTCCAAGCATGTATGCAGATCCTTCATACAGTAATGTTGGTGAAGTATAACGACAATTGGCCAATAATACTGAAAAGAAGAGGTCAGTAGCCTACCTACAAAACCTGCGTAATAACCGATATCCTCTTCTGTTTTTGCAATGCGAAAATCCCTTATCTGTATATGCAAAGGAAAAACAATACATAAACAAGCTCTCTACTTTTGCCACCACAAATTTCATTTAATATTCCCACAATTTAACAGAGGCCTATGCAGTAGAGTAATACGCAGCTACATTTTTCTTATTCATGTATGCTAAAGTTATTCATATCAGCTTCCTTTCAAGTAAGCACCCTACTAAAATGGCATTATTCCAAATGTAAAGTAATGAAAAATATTTAAATGCTTACCATGAAGTAAAGGAATGGGTATAGAGAAGATATTGTGAGAGCTGAAGACAATGAATGGCAAGCTTTAGTATCAGTACAAAGGAAATAAAACATACAGAATAGAGACTGCAAATGCCAAATAATGCTGCTTCAGTAATTTTCCAATCAAAATCTCAACCAACATCACTCTAAAATGACAAAACAACTAATGCTTGAGTTTATGCATGCTGTTCCTTCTTTTTTATATATGTTTTCAGTTTCACCCAAGATCTCAACTTACTGCAGATTTTTTCTTGAAATCCTCTAAATCTGCTCTTTTTTTTTTTGTTTTCATAAACTAGCGAAGAATATCAGGGTGCATTTTTGGCCTCCTATATTACATGACCAACTATACTGGAAGATTGCGTTATTCCATTATCAGCGTCTTTTAATGAAGACTTTGTCTAGGATCAACTATTCCATCGAACCTGATGCAATTTTACATTTAAAAAACGGTTATACACACAACTATACAAGCACTGCGATTTTAACAACCATTCGCCAGGAACAAAAGGTTTTTCTTATTGGATTATTACTAACTGAGAGTTGCCAGAGCTAAAATTAAGTTTTTTTTTTTTTTTCCTGCAGAAAATCGACATATATATGTGTGGGGAAAGAGAATTTGATTACCAGTGGCGAGCACAATAATCCAGACAATGAAGATTTGCTTGAGGGGGAAGCCTCTGTGCAGCTCTTTCTGCCTATCAACCTCACACCCCGGGCACCCCTCGAAGTATATATGTTTTTGCAGCAAACTCTCCGCATGCTCAGCCGCAGCCATTATCTCTCTCTCTCTCTAATCTCTATGCTTGCACTCAAATTCAAGGCACCTCATCTATGATGCATCTCTACGGCTGTACATATATATGTGTGGGCGCGCGCTCTCTCACATGAAACGCTGAATGCCGTGATCGGGATGATGTTAGCGAATTCGGATAATTACAAAACGACTGTGATTTAGCGGTCTGTTTTTTTAAAAAATAAAAATATACTACTATTTTAAATTTGAGGTTTAACCAATTACATCTTGTATGAATTCCTATCTCTTTATATTACATTTACATTTACACTCTCGGTCCAATTTAATCTTATAGGTTTAAAAAAATATTATAAAATAATATATTAAAATAACTTTTCAATATTATTCTTATTTAAAAGGATTGATCAACCTCTTTTTTCATTATATTATATTTAATATTCTCATTTTTAAGATTATTCTCGTAAATTACTTGAAAAAAACAATACAAAATATGAATTGGATTATATAATTAGAACACCCTAAAATAATAATATGGACCACATAAATAGAACGGAGGGGGTATTATTAGTAATTCATTCTTTACTACGATATTTTGATGTCTCAAACAAATCACACGTTAGTTATCTCTAGCTATGATCAGTCCGAACTTATAATATTCTGTTTGGGATTTATCGAGTTGTAAATTGAATTGTTGGCTGAAATCGCTTCACTAACAAAAGGTCATTAACTCTAAAAGTTATTGGTTGACACGTCATCACTAGCTGGTGATCCACCAACAAGGGTCCATACTAGCAATCTAGAGACATGATAGCCAAGATAAGTGCATGATTCTTGATGCCCAAATTTTAAGTAAGGAGAACTTAAAGTCTGCAGACATCCTTAAAGCTTGTTCATCCTAGCAATCAACCAATAGATATTCCTTGGACTGGCTCCGAGCGTTATGACTAAAACATGCAAAATCCACATGCTCTGACAACAAAGGACGCAGAAATTCAGGAAAAGTGAGACTTTCAATTAAGCAGGTTCTTTTTGTCTCACAACGGCTCTAACAAACCTCTCCAAGAGCACCTATAAATAGATGCTACAATTCAACTCGAGAAGGTTACGATCATATTTGACAAATCACAAAAATACAAAAATTTTGTTGAAATTTATACTCAAGTACCTTTCTAAATATTCAGGTTGTTAACCAACTCACCGTGTGCTTTTTTGGACACGAGACACTAACAATCATTACTAAGTGTCACTCTCGGTCTTCTTACTGTCTAAGTAAGAAATCATATTAGAGTTGCTACCTCTCCAGTAGTAGCTATCAGTGTTGCAAAACTCGCCCCGGGCGGCCGAGTACTCGGCGCTGAAGTGCTGGGCGGCACGGGCCGAGACGAGAATGGCCTCCTCGCTGCTCCTGGACGGTTTGATTGCTGGACGTCGAGTACTCGACGTGGGCGGTGCTGCAGCGGTCTCGGCGGTCGGTGTACTCGGTGTGGGCGCCGCCGCGGCAGGAGTGGGCGCTGGACTCGGCGGGACATCGAAATTCTGTATTTTTTTAAGTTATTTTTTACTTTAATATTATTAATAATTAAGAACCCTAAATTAATTTTCAGCCCCAATCATTTTGTTACGGGACATTCACACAAACACGCTCACTCACTCCGCCCGTCCGCCGTTCCCTCCCCTCTGCCGCCCGCCAGTTCGCCCACGACCTGCGCTCGGCTACGCCGTCAGTTAATCTACGGCGCCTGCTCGGCTGCGCCGCCAGCCCACAAGTATTATTTCGTAGATCACAGGCCCACACATCGATTGATTTTTGGAGGTATAATATTTTGTACGTGTGCTTTGAATATCAATTATGTTTGAATTTGGGAGTGTTTGTGTGTGTCGACTGTCGAGTGTATATGTTGTGTGTGGTGTGTGTTTTGTATGAATGTGTGTGTGCGTGAATGGTGTTGGTGTGAGATGTGCTGGAAATATAGTGCCTATGTATGCCTGCTCCTGATTTTTGTTGATGGTCTCACCCTATGCCTGCTCCTGATTTTTCTTCATATAGTGCCTGGAAAGATATCACTCCTAGCTTCATTTATGCTGAATCTGCTTGTGATTTTTCACTCATTAATGTTGATATATTGGGCCCTTACCCTCATACTACATCTACCACTTACATGTTTACAATTGTTGATAATTTTAGTGGTGCTAAATGGACATACCTGATAAAAGAACAAAAAACATTAGCTAAGCCTAAAATGTGTGTGAGTTGTGTTTTATTTTTTTTACTTTTATGCTATTCCATGATTCCTTTCTCTTCATCAGATTTTTGTTGTTGATTGATTGAATGGGTGTTGCAATTTTTGTGTTGTATGATCGATCAAGAATGTACTTATTATATGCATTAGGCTCACATAAGTTAGTACCTCTTTCTATTGTGCAATCATTTGCTACAGATAGAATAGCAACCTCAAGTGCAGCCTCACAAACTATTTGTCAACCTTCTAATGATCAAGCAGTACTGAAACGGAATTCAAAAGATGTTGGATGGGACTATGGTGCATTGGTTAATGGCAAGAACCTGGATAAAGTTCAGTGCATAAAATGTGGGAAAGTTGTGAGTGGGAAAGTTGTGAGTGGAGGAATACATAGACTTAAAGAACACATTGCACATGTATCGGGGAATGTTGCTCCATGCTCAAAAGCTTCAAATGAAGATCAGCTTATTTGTAGGAATGCACTTAATGAAGCAAAGCTTAAGAGGAGAAAGAAGAAGGAAGAGAGTGAAGAGTTGAGATCAACTGTTAACATTGATAAAGGCTCAACTGAAGAAGATATATATGAAGATCTGCAGGAGTCTCTTGGGACTACAAAATCACCACGCACTCTAGGTCCTATGGATAAGTTTACTAGTGCTATAAATCCCGAGAGTTCTATGTGTTCTGGAGGAGCTAGATTGCGGGATCAAAACATTAATGATGTGCTTTGCAAGCAAAGAAATGAGGCTGTCAAAGAGTATATTGCTAGAGTGTTTTATGAAGCAGGAATTGCATTTAATGTTGTCGAGCTAGATTGCTTCAAATTGATGGTAGAGGCAATCGATCAATATGGATCAGGATGTATACCACCTACTCGATATGAATTGACAGTACCGTTGTTGAAAAAAGAAGTTGCTAGAACTAGAGAAATATTGAAGACTCATGAAGAAGAGTGGGAAACCAATGGATGTTCAATCATGACAGATGCTTGGAGTGATAGAAAAAGAAGAAGTATCATGAACTTGTGTGCTAATTCACGTTTTGGCACTGTTTTTCGTTCATCTAAGGACTTTTCAGATATATCACACACAAGTGATGTCATTTTTGATTTTATGGATAAATGCATTGAGGATATCGACCTAGATAATGTGGTTCAAGTCGTCACAGATAATGCATCAAATAATATGGGTGCTGCGAAGTTGTTAAAGGAAAAGAGACCAAAAATCTTTTGGACTTCATGTGCTGCTCATACCATAAATCTCATGCTTGAAGCAATTGCAAAGCAACCAAGGTTCAAGAGATTTATTGATCAAGCAAAAGCTTTGACTGTTTTTCTTTATGCTCATCACAAAGTCTTGGCAATGATGAGAGCATATACAAAAATAAGGGACATTGTGAGGCCTGGGGTGACACGATTTGCTTCATCATTTCTGACTTTACAAAGCTTGAATGACAAAAAGTCAGATTTGAAGATGATGTTTGGAAGTACAGAATGGGACACATGCAGATTTTCCAAGAGTGAGAAAGGAAATGCATCTTATTCAACTGTAATGAGCATGGCATTTTGGAATGGTGTGAGACTTTGTCTCTAAGTGTTCACACCACTAATTAAAGTACTTCGGAGTGCTGATAGTGATACAAAGCCATCAATGGGCTTCATCTATGGCGAGCTTCTCCAAGAAAATGAAGATATCAAGGTTGCTCTGAATAATGTTCCAAAGAACTACGAGTCTGTCATTGAAGCAATTGATGAAAAAATCAAAGACAGACTTGATAGTCCATTGCATTTGACGGGATATAGATTGAATCCATACTATCATTACAAGAACAATCTCCATCTTTCCGACCAGGATGTTGTGCTTGGCATGATGGAATGCATGGAGATCATATTTCCGGAGATGTAGATATGCAAAATAAGATTTTTCTAGAGGAGCTTTCTCAATACAAAGACAATACAACAATATTTGGAAAACCAAATGCAGTGAAAGCATGCTCTTCCAATGATGCCAAGTTTGATCCAGGTAAATATATAAATAATTTTGTAGTTTTTATAATTTTGCAAAAATTATTAATTTTTTTATTTTGTTTATATAGTGAAATGGTGGTCACTTTTTGGTGTTGTAACTCCAAATTTAAAAAGAACAGCTATGAGGATCCTCACACTCACTTCTAGCTCATCTGGTTGTGAAAGGAATTGGAGTGCATTTGAAGGGGTTAGTGAACTAAATACAAAAAATAATATTATATTGTTCATTACTATTTAATATGATTAATTTTATAATTGTTTTGTAGGTTCATATCAAGAAAAGGAATCCGCTTAGCACATCTCTACTCAATAATCTTGTATTTATTCAATTTAATGCAAGATTGTTAAACAAAAAGAAAAGAGAGGAAGATGGTGATGATATAGATGTGTTGTCTTCTAGTGATGCAATTACGGCACAAGAGTGGATTACTGATGGGATTGATGACGATGAAGACAACGATGATGAGGGAGATGATGAGTTTAGACCACAGAAGTATAAAACAATAAGAGAACTATATGATGATTTTGAATCTGAGGATGATGGAGCCAATGCAAATGAAGTTGATGAATTTGAGTTGGATAGAGGAGGGGTTTCACAAGATGTTTGAATGCTTATTTTAGTATAATATTTGCTTTGAAATGTTTAGACTTTGAATTATCTGAATGCTTATTTTGGAATTGTTTTATTTTGTTGTTTTGATTGAAGGGATTTGGACTTTGAAATATTGGAATATATGCATTGATGTTATTTTGTTGGATATTATTTATTGAAGTAGTTAAGTTTTTGCATATTTATTTAGACTGTTTGAGTACATATTTGAAACAGGTAAAAAAAATGATAAAAACAGGTCATCCGCCTAGATTCCGCCTAGGCCCGCCCAGACCGACTAGGCGCTAGGCCCACCCGACTGCCCAGCAACTGCCCACCGAGTTCTGCAACCTTGGTAGCTATTATAGTTTTATACCGCAAGCTGAAGTTTTCGGGAAGAACTTACAGTCCCACGACTAGTTGGAAGTTGAGTAGTGCACCCACACTTTAGATTTGAAGAAGCAAAAGACATCGAAGGACTCAACGAGTGTGTACACTGGCAGACATAGGCATCTACCAGCTAGCAACAAATCGTGCGACATCTTTGTAATCCCAAGCTTAGTAAATTCCAGAATGTGAGTCTGCAGAGAGGACGTAGGACCATTTTGTCTGAACCTCTGTAATTCATTTGTATCATTTATTGCTTTCTTTAAGTTTTTGCATTGGATTTAAAACCAACACCTCAAGTGTTGGAGTATTACTCGAATATTGACTAAGTAATATTTTATTCCGTAAGACAACTAGTTTCGATACCCAAGTTGGTGTCAGAACAACCAGTTTGGAGAGTGCAAGCTAATAAGACTTCCGCTACATATATTAATACTCTGATTTGGGACCAACAAGTATTATTTAAAACTAAGATTTATTATACTTATATGATCCCACTATAGTGATTTTATGTTCTATTTTATCTTTTTGGTGACATAATTATACTCCCTCCGTCTCATTACATTAGTCTCACTTTGACCGTGCACAATAAATAATATTTGTGAGTGTAAGTAAAAAATATTTTATTGATGTGAGAGAATTTTTTTTTATTTTAGAAAATGAGACGAATCTAACGAAAAATACGAAAATAAAAAATGAGACTAATCTGGCGGGACATGGGAGTATGATTTTATTATTATAATTGATACTCCCTCCGTCCCACACGAATTGTCCCTCTTTCCTTTTTTTTCCGTCCCACACGAATTGTCCCCTTACCTAAAATGGAAAGTTTTTACACACTAACTAATAAAATAAAAATTTTATCTATCTCTACCACATTCCACTACATTGGTTATTGTGCCATGTCCCAAGGGGACAATTCCCTTGGGACAGAGGGAGTATTATTTTATACTAATATTTTACAAATGCACCTAAAAGTAGTTTTTTTTTATAAAAAGATTAAATAAGTAGTTTAAAAAAAATAAAAAAGAGAATATCAAACGTGGTAGTATTGAAAAAGAGATTAATTATTGCTTTAAGATTTAGGAACCAAGTTTCATATATTTGTCAAATAAGGAAACTTGTGCTTGAATTTGTTATTCTTTAAACTAAATTTAATTTATGTGCAAGATCACATTAGATCTTATAAATACAAAACACGAAGTAACTCTATTACTATAATTAATATGAATTTGAGTGATTAATTTGTGCTATAATTGCGTTTAATAAACGCTATTGAATGAATTGAAGAAAAAAAGTAACTAAAATATAAAATAAAAGGTAAAAAAATATTGAAAATATATTAACTGTTTAAAAAATATCATCTCACAAAGCATCATCATATTAGAGATTCTACACTCAAAGATTTCATAACGAGAAGATTCGATATCGATTCTCTCTCCATCAATTAAAAAGCAAATCAACTACATTAATTTAAATGTAGCCTAAATACTTGATTGTATTGTTTGTCAATACACTAAGAATAGCAATTATATTATTATAAAAAATTGAATTTGTATTTTAATTTCACCTTTTTGCATTAATATTTTATTTATTAGATGGGGAGTCAATACGTCCGTGACGGGTCAGGGATGATGAGTGGGTTAAATCGTGAATGCATGTGGAATTGTTTGTCCCAAA
Organism: Plectranthus barbatus; assembly: GCA_026898455.1. NCBI lineage: Eukaryota > Viridiplantae > Streptophyta > Magnoliopsida > Lamiales > Lamiaceae > Plectranthus > Plectranthus barbatus. The sequence goes on from JAPKLW010001252.1 coordinate 132,969, forward strand.
CTATTTACCTACCATTTTCCTTGTGTTTTTTTCCTAAAATACCAACTTGTATCATACCTAAATATATTAAAAATAATTTACACATGATTATACAAATATATAAATCATATTCAGATCCAGATTCAAATATTTTTATTACAAAATAAGATCTAGTCTAGATAATTTTGAAAATATAATTTTTTTAAAGTAAAAAAGTATAGTTTTGAGTGTCACAATTAAGATCCATTTGTCATTGAGTTAAAACTATCTAGCGCACTGAGACTGAGGCGGAAGATATCGGCAATCTTTTGAGCTGGTCGAACTACCACATCAGAATTTTTAAAAAAATGTAAAATTATTACATCCCACCCAAACCATAACCGCAAGTCAAGTTTCACGTTTTATATATTTATTTATTTATTTTAGCCAATGCTATGGAAATATTTATCATCATTATAATTTTTTTTTATAAATACAATACAAAATTCATACATTTTTTATATAATAAAATATAAATAATTTAATATTCTAAAATTCATTACTATTTATATATTTCTTATATTTACTGTGTGTCTGGGGGTAAATTTTATTGCATTTATTTCTTTCATTTATCAACAAAAAAAATGTGATAATTTTGAATTCTCTGTAGAATGTATTATAAGTCTATCATGCTATATGAGAAATATGTCAATTATGTTAGAAAGGTGATCTATATTGCAAGACTGAAAACATTGTAATAAAGTATGTATAGTAATGCAAGTTTTAATACAGAGTATTGTTAGTACGAGAATAAAATAAAAATAACAATATTAAAAAAAATAAAATGAAATAAAGCACAACCAAGTCGAGGAGTCCCTATTCCCGCAAGACGAATTCGCCAATGTAGTGCTTGTTAACCATCGATCGTCCCCAAAGGTAAAACGGCTTTGTCCTTTACGAGGCAGCACTGCAATCGAAAAGGCTCCGGCGAACTGAACGGAGATGAAACTGAGTTGCTTAAAAGCAAAGAAAAAGATGTAGTAATATGAGGATAATGTTGCAGTATCTGGCTAAGTGAGCTTGTCTGATGTTTTGGCGACAGGGGAACAGGAGACAGCTCTATGCATGCCTATTTAGAGGCATATACCACCGAGGGGGAGCCTGTCTGTTACGGTCGCTGCAATCAATACCGAGCCGTTACAGGCGGGAGACACGGTCGTAACCGACGCGCCAATCACGGGGCGTGCAGGTGTGTATTGACCACGTGAAGAATGTGTCTGAAATCGTTCAACACACAATTCAACACGTGCGCTGACTCGACCAGCCACGTCATATGCATTGTGTGCACCACGTCGACAGTCCACATGTCGAGCCCACATGCTGACTTCAAGTGCCAAAAAAATAAGGCACAACGGACCAAGCCAAGCCAAGGACCCAAGAGCCCAAAGATCATCCAAAGACCAATTATCAAGAATCGAGACTGGGACCGGGATCGGGGCTCGGGGCACGGGCGCGGAGCGGCGGCGCATAAGGACGCCACTGGGTGCCACATACACTGTACACTGCACACTGAAAGAGAGAGGGAGGAGAATTTCGATTCTGGTCCTGCTCAAGTCACAGATCTACGGAGTCCTCACCAGTAGTAGATCTGACCAGCACCGGGACACAGCCCTGAAGATCTGATCTGGAGAACAGAAATTCTATTTCTTTCTTTTCTTTATTTTCGATTTTATTTAAGAAATTAGGGTTCTAATTTCTGATTCCGCAGATAAAATCGAATTGCGTGGTTGAATTGGAATTTGGAATTCAAACGCAAAAGATTGGATCAGACTCGACGGAATAACGGTAATTCCTCAATCCACGATATGTATTAAATTCATAGGAGCATGCTAGGGTTTTGTGAATTTTGATTATGTGCAATATCCATAAATCGATCCGGTTCAGTTTGGTTTTGGTGATTCGGTTCACGGAAAAACCCTACAATTGGTATCAGAGCCAGGTTTCTGATTTATGGCTCTGTTGTTCATAACTAAATTCGATATGCATGTATGAATTTATTGTTTTGTGGATGTTTGGTTTTTGTTCCTCGTGGCAACCCGTTGATTCAGCCCGCGGTGGTTTATCCATGTAGGGCTGAATTGTTTTTGTAAAATCACGAGAAAATTCGTGATTAGTGTAGATTTAAAAAATTGTAATAGAATAGTTTTCTGTAATTTTTCAAATTTGTATTTGGACGGGACGAGGACGAAGAACGAAGACGGAGCCGACGAAGGGCGGTGCACGGCGGCGGCAGGAGGCCGCACGTGCGTGCACGGCGGACAATGGCGGCGGCGCGCGGCCGGGGCGTGCGGGGCGCGCACGGCGCGCGTTCTGCGCGCGTGCGAGGAAGGCGCGCGGGCGCGGCATGGTGCGGAGGCAGGCGCGGGGTGCGCGGGCCCGCTGGTCGAGCGCGCGTGGCGGCGGCGGCGGGCGGCTGGTCGGCGGCGGCTTCGGTCGTCGTCGGCTGCTGCTGTCCCGTTGCGGTGGCTCGTGTTTTGGTGGTTTGCACAATCCTGTGTAAACCCTAGGGTTTGCATTAGGGTTAGGGCAAATCATCAGATCACAAAGGCTTAAAAATCCAAAAGATTTGGTGTATCCAGATTTGAAGGCCCTTGAAGATTTGGAAGATTTGAAAAAGATTTGGATTTATCCAAATTAATTTCAAAATTCAAATTGTAATAGATAGAGTTTATTTTTTCTATTTTTGGGGCCACGAGGAATTTTTGTTTGCCTTAATTATCCTCGTATGATATGTGATTTATTTATGTGCGCAATTAAGCATGTGTAGATAATAGGAAAAGAATGTTTTACTGCTTTTATTATTTACAATTTTTCCAAGCATGCTTATGTGATTAATTTCTTTTGTTGGATTATATTTTGGGAATTTTTGGGCTTGTTTAATTACATGCAAAAATTTGGAAAATATAATGTCAAAGAAATTATATGTGCGCATATAAGAAACCTTTTTAAAAGAAAAATACTAAGCAGATTTTTTTATTTAAAATCAATAGACTTCCACAAAACGGTCATAGGCTGTAAGTGTATCTCTCGTTCTAGTAAACGTCTACGAGTGTAGCTTGCTAGTTCCCGGAGGTGCATGGGCACGGTTGTTGGGATTTCTAGACAAACAATTTAAATCATGTGAATAGTGGGAGGGCTTTGCGTAAATGTCTACGAGTGTAGCTTGCGTAGACCTCTTTCACAAGTATTCTAGGATTGATTTAAATTATAGATAACAAAAGCTTTAAGGGCTGTGCGGTATGGCTACGTGCCATGCTAAACTGTCTCTTTTGGCCGGAGTTAAATTTGTGGTTAATTGCTTAGAAGCATCTTAGAATATAATGCAAGAATTGCATCCCTGTTCTTGAGAGATGGCTTGGTCTAAGGTTCTCACTAATTATTAATTTCTAGTGTCAAAAGCATCCTGACATGGTAGTGAAATTAAATTGATTGGGGCTTAAAACCCGTAGTTCTGGTTGAGGGTGACATCGTAAACGTCTACGAGTGTAGCTTGCGGTGGGAACTCTTGGGCAATTAGTGGAAAATATTTGTATTTGATTTATTAAAAGGTTTTCAATGCATTTGTTCTCGAAGTTCAACATGTATGTTCTTATTTAAGATTCTTTATTGTTTCAGATATGTCTATGTCTACTGTCCTCTAACTGGTCCAAACTTCCATGAATGGAGTTTCTGCATCAAACACATCCTTTATCTGAAAAATCAAGCACATGTTCTTTACATGGATCCACTATTGCGCTCTCAGAGAGGAGTGTGCGAACTTGAGCTTGAATTCTATGACAGATGGGAGGATGCTGATGAGTTTGCCTTCTGGCTCATTACGGGTTCCCTGTCTAGAGAGTTAAGGCATAAGTATGAACACCTTGAAAGGGCTGGAGAGCTTTGGAAGGAACTCTCGACAGCCTTTGGCAAAGTGGAGCGAACTATTAACTGTAAGCTTGTGCACAATCTTGTGTGCAAGAAGATGGTTGATGATAGTTCAGTGACTACGCACATGATGTCTGTGATTGATCTCATGAGACAGTTTACTGTGCGGGGTGGTAATATCAGTGCGCAAGGCGAGATTGATATTATCTTGAATTCTCTTCCGGAATCCTATCATGACTTTAAGGTAGTTGCTGCTGCAAAGAGAGAGTATGCTCTGCATGAGCTGCTTGAGGATCTTGTAGTGGAGCAGTCTACCATGCGAGCACGGAAACCTGTTCTGTCTGGCTCTAGTACTGGTTCGACAACCCCTAAGGTTGGAGATGATGGTGCTGAGAGCAAGTTCAGGAAAACAGGCAGTGATGGCAACTCTAGGAAGGGGAAGAGAGCCAAGGTCACTCCAAAGAAGAACGAGTGTGCTGGATGCGGAAAGGTGGATTGTCCGAATGCCAAGGGACAAGGTACATCATTTGCATTTGTAACGGAAACATGTTTAGCATCGGTTTCTACTCATTCGTGGGTAGTGGATACTGGAGCTACTGATCATGTTTGTTACATTTTGCAGGGGTTCACACCGAGGAAGGTGCTGAAGAATGACGAGGTTACCATCTCGATGGGGAACGCATCACAAGTGAGTGCAGCTGCCATTGGAGATTTCACCTTGTACTTTGATGATTATGTTTTAACATTGAGAGATGTTTTATATGTGCCGGATTTTCGGCGAAACCTTATTTCAGTTTCCAAACTTTATGTTGATGGATATTCAGTTATTTTTGATAGTGGTGTTTCTATCATTGGTAATAACGGTGTTATCTGTCGTAGAATGCTGAATAATTCTCTCTATGTTGTTAACTGTAATCATAAGTCTTCCGCAAGTATTGCATGTAATTCATCCGTAATTGATAATCCTAGGAAGAGAAAACTTACTTCTTCTGATGAGGATCTTATATATCTCTGGTACTTGAGACTGGGTCACATAAGCTTGAAGCGAATTCAGAGACTTGCAGATCACGGTACATTGGACTTAGTCCGGGCTGTACCTTATCAAGTCTGCGAATCCTGCATCGAGGGCAAGATGTCAACTAGGCCTTTCAAGGCTAGTCAGTCTCAAGCAGAGGAAGTGTTGGAATTGATCCATTCTGACTTATGTGGACCGATGTCCACGCAGGCTCGTGGAGGGTACGAGTACTTCGTCACTTTCATTGACGATTACTCAAGGTACGGATACGTTTACCTGCTTCGCTACAAGTCTGAATGCTTTGAGAAATTCAAAGAGTTCAAGGCTGAGATAGAAAAGAAGGTCGGGAAAACTATCAAGTCGCTGCAATCTGACCGTGGTGGCGAATAACTTGGTAACGAGTTCCTGCAATATTTGTCAGAAAATGGGATTACATCCCAATGGACTGCACTGGGTACTCCCCAGCAAAACGGTGTAGCTGAAAGAAGAAATAGGACTCTTCTAGAGATGGTAAGATCAATGATGAGTTATGCAAACTTACCAATTTTGTTTTGGGGCTACGCATTGGAAACAGCAGCTTACGTGCTTAATGTGGTGCCTTCTAAATCAGTTCCTAAGACGCTTTCTGAGCTCTTCCTTGGTCGCAAACCTAGTTTGTGCAAGTTTAGAGTATGGGGCTGTCCGGCACACGTACTGTTGAAGGAACCTGATAAGTTAGAAAGCAGGTCAAAAGTAATGCTGTTCATAGGGTATCCCAGGCAAACGAAAGGTGGTTACTTTTACTGTCATGAGAGTCAACGAGTCGTTGTTAGCACCAACGCTAGATTATTGGAGGACGAGTATGTGAGTAATCACAGGTCAAGGAGTGATATCGTTCTTCAAGAAATTGAGAACGAGAATGCAATTCCAAGGGAAGGGGAACGTGTAGATGTGGGTGCTCCTGTGAGAGGCACAACACCACAGACACATTCTTCAGTGCAAGGTGCAGGACCACAAGTCACTGCACCTACTACTGACACGGCACCGATGCCTTGTCGTAGTGGGAGAGTTATTTTCCAGCTGGAAAGATACATGTTCGTGGGTGAGTCTTCGGACTTGAGCCTGGAAGATGGACATGAGGACTCTGACCCACTGACTTACGAAGAGGCAGTGCAGGACAAGGATGTTTCCAAATGGCGTGTCGCCATGGATTCTGAAATTGAATCCATAACTGCTATGGATGTATACCAGAAAACTAATTTTCCGGATGGCTTTAGGGCCATAGGGTGCAAATGGGTATACAAAAGAAAGAAAGGGGCGGATGGAAAGATCATGACTTTTAAAGCCAGGCTGGTGGCAAAGGGTTATAGTCAGAAAGAGGGCATTGACTATGACGAAACCTTTTCACCCGTAGCCATGCTCAAATCCATCCGGATACTCCTTGCCATAGCTGCGCATATGGACCTCGAGATCTGGCAGATGGATGTCAAAACCGCTTTTCAAAATGGTTACCTTGAAGAAGGTAGGGACATCTATATGCAGTAACCCGAGGGTTACATAAGCAAGGGCGAAGAACATCTTGTCTGGAAGCTTAGGAAGTCCTTGTATGGACTTAAGCAAGCTTCGAGGTCATGGAACTTACGTTTCAACGATGTGATTAAATCCTATGGATTTGAATAGTTGGAAAACAAAAGTTGTGTTTACCAACTTTGTGTCAGTGTGAGCGTGGTCTTCCTTGCACTATACGTTGATGACATACTCCTATTTGGAAACAACGAGGGAGTGATGTCCGAAATCAAAGTTTGGTTATCCGAACAGTTCCAAATGAAGGATCTGGGAGAAGCTGGCTACATTCTTGGGATTAAGGTCTTACGAGATCGTAAAAGAAGAATGTTGAGCTTATCCCAGGCATCCTATGTGGATACTGTGATAGCCCGGTTCAGCATGCAACTCGCCAAGAAAGGCTTGCTACCTTTCAGACATGGCGTTCGTCTTTCTGGTGGGCAGTGTCCTCAGATACAGCGGGAGAAAGACGAGATGAGTCTTGTACCATATGCTTCGGCTGTGGGTAGTCTCTTGTATGCGATGCTGTGTACCAGGCCAGATATCTATTATGCCGTTGGCATGGTAGCAAGATATCAGTCTAATCCTGGACAGGCGCACTGGACTGCTGTAAAGCATATCCTCAAGTATTTGAAAAGAACTAGGAATTTCTGCCTAGTTTATCAAAGTGAGGATTTGTGCCCTGTGGGTTATACAGACTCGAATTTCCAAGGGGACCAGGATGAGAAGAAATCGACCTCAGGATATGTGTTTACCCTGGGAGGTGGAGCTGTATCTTGGAGGAGCTCAAAGCAGAAATGCATTGCTGATTCCACCATGGAGGCGGAATATGTCGCCGCCTCCGATGCCTCGAAAGAGGGGGTGTTGCTCCGAAACTACCGTTTAGAGTTGGGCGTGATCCCGAGTTTGCCGAGGAGCATCACAATTTATTGTGATAACTCTGGTGCAGTGGCTAACTCAAAGGAACCACGGTCTCACAGGGCAAGCAAACACAAAGAGAGAAAGTACCATATCATACGAGAAATCGTATCGAGGGGCGATGTGCTGATTAAGAAGATTGACACTACTAACAATCTTGCTGATCCGTTTACAAAGAGCTCGCCGTAGAAAGTTTACGAAAGATATATTCGTGAGCTGGGTCTGAGGTGGATGCCGACCACTGATAGTGGTTAAAGTGACAACAGACTAGATAGACGGACTGTATACTCTGTAATCGCTTAGTTATGCTTTGAGTATAAGTGGGAGATTGATGGGTTTTCTATACTGAAAGCATTTATTACAATGAGTATACAACGGTTTATTTCTCCTATCTGTTAACAATCGTACATGTATGAACAATGGTATCCTCTTGTCTCACCGATAGGGACGATCATACGGCGTGTTGTAGATCGCAGAAGACAGTATGATCACTTGACCAAGTGAGACATAAACCTGATCACAGTCGAGACAGCGTATGAGGATACGTCTGTCCGGATGGCTGCGGCATTGTCGGAATAAGTAGTCTGTCTTGGTTACTTGACATGCTGGTACGCAGAGGTGGCGTATTGATGGACCTCAGTGAGATATATTCGTCAATCTGACATCAGCGAATACAAGATCTCGTTATATTGATTGAGTCCAAACCCTAACAAAGGTTTAGGGGTTTGAACGGGTTGACTGTTGCTTTGACTTGCCATGGTGGAGAGCCTAAGTAACGTGCTCGTATATCCGCATCTTGGGTAACAGCAGTTCGTGTAGTACCGCCTGAGACTGGACTTAGGTAACCATATCCGAGTAATAGGATGGGGACATTCCTTGAGGAGCTCAATAACATTCATCGTGCCAAAGTCCTGCAGGCTGATTAAGTTCAGGCACGAGTGATAAGGTTTGAGTGGTACTACTCAGGAATTATAAGATATTAATTAATTGTAGTTAGAGCTTGTCAGAGGCTCCGATTAATTAATGGATGTTCGGTAACCTTAAATATGGGGATTCTCAATTAATGCAACCCGTTCTCATAACGTGGTAATAAAGGGGTAGGTCGATATTAATTCTGTGGTGAAAAAGAATTCATATTAATTAATTAATTGTGTCCTGGGTTGTGGACATGGGAATTAATTAATTTATAGGCCCACTTTATTATTTGCATTAGGTCCCAGGTCTGGCCCAATAAGTGTGCTGAATTGAGCCCAGGAGCCCACTAGGGTTTTATAACCCTAGGTCTATAAATAGACCTCTCACTCTCTGAAACCCTAGCCATTTTTCATAAGATTCAATCAGTTGAAACCCTAAGGAGAGAGAGAGAGGGGCGCCGATCCTGAAAGAGAGAGGGAGGAGAATTTAGATTCTGGTCCTGCTCAAGTCACAAATCTACGGAGTCCTCACCAGTAGTAGATCTGACCAGCACCGGGACACAGCCCTGAAGATCTGATCTGGAGAACAGAAATTCTATTTCTTTCTTTTCTTTATTTTCGATTTTATTTAAGAAATTAGGGTTCTAATTTCTGATTCCGCAGATAAAATCGAATTGCGTGGTTGAATTGGAATTTGGAATTCAAACACAAAAGATCGGATCAGACTCGACGAAATAACGGTAATTCCTCAATCTACGATATGTATTAAATTCATAGGAGCATGCTAGGGTTTTGTGAATTTTGATTATGTGCAATATCCATAAATCGATCCGGTTCAGTTTGGTTTTGGTGATTCGGTTCACGGAAAAACCCTACAATATCATCCTGGGCTGCCACATGGCTGAGCATCTCCTAATTAATTCCCCCTGTCTCTGGGAAGTGCTGAGGAGTTGGCACTTCCCTTTCAGTATTTTGTGGAGTTTCATCTTGTTCATCTCCATGGCTGGATGCTTAGGTTGGCGGTGTTCCTGCCTTTGAGACGTAGTCTCTTCAGAGTTTGTTGAGCTCCTCATATCAACAATATCCACCAGATCTTTGGTCGAATTGAATCCAAGCGCTTCAAGATGAATGCGGTTGAGGGCTTCAACGGACATGAGATCAGTGTTCTAAACTGACTCAGATGGGATTGACAATAGATCAACTTCACCAACTGGATCGTGAAATTGCAACTTCCTGGCAACTTGCATCATTGATTCATCAAAATCTGCACCCTTCCTTTTCTTTGGTCTGTCAACAGCCATCTGTTTGCCTTTCTTCACCAGATGTAATTCCTCTTCTAGAATGACATCCATCTGCCTCTTCTTCTTCTTTTTTTTTTGTCTTCTCAATTTCTTCACGGGTTTTCCACATAAGAGTTTTCTTCTAACCTGGAACTGAGGTGGCAGTTCCCTTAGGCTTTTTAATGCTTTGGGCAGTTGGAACTGGGGGCATTCCAGCGAGACTGGCAGCTGTCTCAATTTTGACCACTTTATCATCAAAACTATCCAGCTTATTATCATCTCCATTATCTCCATCATCTCCATTGTATCTTTCTATGGATCGGTAGACAGGATTCCTTGGAGGAATGAAATCAGGCAGGAGAAGATCTTTTCCCTCTCGGTGATGACCTATCAGTTTTTCGATGAGGTAACTGACCTTGAGACCAAAGCCAACATTAGTTTTGAACTTCTTATTTTCTCAGATGCCTTCATTCTTCTTGGCACATTCCAGCAGTCATCCAAAAATGTACTCGGCCCAGTTTCCTCCTGGACTATCATCGAGTACCATCATGACTACATATTTGGGTTGGCTCAGTTCTGAGAAGGATCCAACTCCACAGTACAGCATTCTCAGCGCAACCTCACTGAGCGTCTTGTAGAAAGGCTTCAGTTCTGATATCTTGGTGGCAGTTTTCCACTCTTCCTTGTAATCGGGCTTTCTCCAGTCAATCCAATGTCTTTCCATGGCCTTCTTGTCTTGATCCAGATAGTTCCCGACATTTATCCCTTCATTTGATAGATGGAGGTGCAGAGCTATCAGATCTGCATCGAATCTTATCTCCATCTTTTCAACCTTCATTTTAAACGATCGTTGATGCTTAGCTATGATTGCATTATCGTAGAATTCGGCTACTCGATACGGTTTGAATCTACGAGGGAATGCGATTGAAAATTGTGTCAACTTTTCTGCCGAGAGCTTCCAGTAGAGCTCATCATCTGTGACAATGGATCCAATATCTCTCCAGTTGAGTATCTTGTCCTTTACAACATGTCCTGCCCGAAGTTGTTTGCCGGAGAGGCCGAAAGAGTAGACATCATCTTTTGCAATGCGGACAAGTTCGACATGAGAAGTTTTCTGAGTGATAATGAAATACTCAGGGTTGTCGGAGGTGCTGGGACCTTCAATTTGTTGTGACTTCTTCTTAGGCATGATGATCAGAGATAATGTGAGTAAATGGTGAGATTCAAATATTGGAGGCTTGGAACAAAGAGCAAAGATGTAGACGATGATGAAGAAAAGGGTTTATAAAGGGTTTTGTTGATTAATTGTTAATCAAGATGCACGACTGAGATTGAAATCCCCTTTATGCGATCAAAGATTGAAGTTGAAGCTAACGTAGGTGACTGTTCACGTTCTGTCGTGCCGTGTGGTTAAGTGACGTGGTTCTGCATAATACGATGTTATCCTGGGCAACATTAAATGCGACTTACAGCCGAAGACTTCTACGAATTCAAAACTCGTGCCCATTATCGATCACAGTTTTTCTTATCCAGCTGCTTCATCAAACTGTGTGGGATAGTTCACAACCATTCTCATAGAAAACCTGAGAAACTGTATCAACCTGAGTTTCCAGTTAGAAACTGCCCTTCTTTTCAGCATCTCTTTCAAGAGTTTCAAGGCCTCACAGTTTTCTTGATAACTTAGAAAACTATGACCTTACTCAGTTACTCCATGCAGTTTTTCATAAAACTCAGTTCCGGGAATCCATCCTTAGAGTTTTGTGCGAAGTATGAGGAACCGTTATTTCACAAATTGACCATTCACTAAGTCTACACACATTAGCCTTCTGACTTCTTGATCACATGTCCATTCACGAATGGTTCGAAGCAGTTGTTAAACATTCAATGTTGACTTTTCAACTTTTGAATCTGAATCATATGAGAAGTCGTGTCTTGAATTTAAGTATCTTGGCATGCTCCGGATCATCACAAGAAATTTTCTATAAATAACCCTTTTATGAACATGGGACTACATACAACCCTTCCTTCTCAAATTTTAAAAAATCACATTAGACAGAGTCATGTCTTCACCAAACGATATTTCAAGAATCTCTATCCAACGCAACAAAATCTTGAATAAACGTGGTCTGTATGTCCAGCATTGGATAGATCAGAGCATTTATGAATCTGTGATGGGGAGTCTGCGGACAACTGGTCTTGAGCTGTTTGTAACCACGCAGCCTCACACCTTTCATGAGGATGTGTTAAAGGTGCTTGCTCACAACTGGACTTTTACTGAGGATGACGAGATCCTCTGTGATCTTGGTGAGGATGAGATTTGTTCGTCGGCTGACTCTTTCAGTGCTGACTTTGGGCTTCGTCACGATGGGACTCCAGTCATGGACTATCTGAAGGAAGAGACGACACCAGAGTGGTCAGCATGGCAGCGTTGGAGGGCTATGGACATCGGCTTCCATCTCACAGTAACTGTAGGATTCCTTATGCCTCGCTACCGTTTGTCTTTTGACATCGTGAACCAAATGGTTGTTGGCAACTACCCTCTGGTTAGTAGCTTTTCTCCTCCTATTTGGAAGGCGATGATGGCATTTGTGGATGAGGACGAGGAGGATTGGGCATCCTTCATCTTCGACCGAGTGAAGATGGCTCTTCAAAATTTGCCAGACGCCATTGTTCCATTTGGGATGAGTTGAACTGGATGTTAGAGCAGTAGATTCCTTACTTCAGTGAAGGCCAGTCTAACCTGGATGGCTCCGACTTCTATCCTCCAAAATTTATCCCACTACCTGAACGGAATCCGTGTAGCTTTCAAGATATTCTTGTATTTTTTATTTTCTGTCTAAGTAGGATGTACTCTTTTCAATATCAATGAAATTCATCTTCATTTTTTGAGTATCGAGCAAAAAATTTCAACTATTAACAAAACTATCTTAACTATACGTTTCATTCAGTTTTGCATAACTCAGTTTTCATCTCATTCCTCTGAGATTTCATCAAACTCTAATAGACCCAGTTTGATACATAGCTCTTTAAATCGAGCCTCAGGTAGCGGCTTGGTGAATATATCCGCTAGCTGGTCATCCGTTCTTATATATCTACTGATATATCTTCTTTTTCAACGTGATCCCGGATGAAATGATGGCGAATGTCAATATGCTTCGTCCTAGAATGGGGAACTGGATTCTTTGTGATGTAGTTTGTTATTTTTTGCACTGCATCCAGATTCTATTCCACAGTCTTTGAAATGTTGCTTTATCCATAACATCTGAGCACAGCAGCTAGCGACTGCAACATATTCTGCCTGTATTGTTGAGGTAGCCACTGAATGCTGCTTTTTGTTGAACCAGCTAATCAGCTTATGGCCTAGGAATTGACATGTTCCAGTTGCACTCTTTCGATCAATTTTACAGCCTCCAAAATCTGAATTTGAGAATCCATTTAACATGATTCCATCAGATTTGGGATACCATATACCTAAAGACTTAGTTCTTTTAAGGTATTTCACAATTCTTTTAGCTGCTTCCATGTGGGACTTCTTAGGGTTTGCTTGAAACCTTGCGCAAACTCCCACAACATAAGAAATGCCAGGTTTGCTCGCAGTTAAATATAGTAAAGACCCAATAATCCCTCGATAGGCAGTTGGGCTGGCTGCTTCTTCTTCTTCATCAAGAGTGATCTGTGAACTGGTGCTCGTTGGGATCCTCACAGCTTTTGTCTTCTCAGGGAAAAATTTATTGATCAAGTCTAGCGTGTATTTCTTCTGATTGATGAAGATTCCTTCAGCAGACTGATCTACTTGCAGTCCAAGGAAGTACGTCATTTTGCCCATCATGCTCATTTGAAATTTCTTCTGCATCACCTGGCAAACTTTTCACATAGACTTATATTCTTGCTGCAAAAAATGATGTCGTCTACGTAGATCTAGACTAGCAAGATATCCTCTCCATCTCGTATCTTGAATAGCGTTCTGCCGATCGTCCCCTTTTCAAATCTATTTTTGAGCAGAAACTGAGATAAAGTTTTGTACCAAGCTCTAGGAGCCTATTTTAATCCATATAGGGCTTTCCTCAGTTTGTAAACCTGGTTTTCTTGCTCGAAACCTGGGGGTTGTTCCACATAGACTTCTTCTTTCAATTCCCTATTGATAAAGACACTCTTCACATCCATTTGAAGAATTGTGAAGTTGTGATAGGCTGCATATGCCAAAAATAGTCGAATGGATTCCAATTTGGCAACTGGAGCGAATGTTTCGTCGAGATCTATTCCTTTACACTGAGCATATCCTTTAGCTACCAATCTAGCTTTATTTCTTACGATGGTGCTTGTCTCATCTCTTTTATTCTTGAAGACCCACTTTGTGCCAATTACAAATTGATGTGATGTTCTATCCACCAGGTACCACACATTGTTGTGAGTGAATTCTCCTAACTCTTCTTGCATCGCGTTGATCCCGTCCGCCGATTGAAGAGCTTCACCAATCTTCACCGGTTCAATTTGGGATATAAAGCAGGACATCAATGCATTGCCTTGCCTTGTTCGAACAAGATTCCCAATATCATCCAGAACAGCTTCTATTGGATGATCCTTTAGCCAGCTGGGCTTCTTCATAGTTTTGGCTTCAACAGGAGTTTCTGTAAGCTCGGTTTGTGCTAATGGAGGGTCTTGGTTGGATGGTTCATCTCCATGTTCTGGAGCTGGATTCTGCACAACAACTGCATTGTCAGCAGAAGCTGCTTCCTCGTCCACTTCAGGGTGGACTCCTATGACTTCAGGTTGTTCTACTTCCAAGACTGCTGCATTGGTTTCCGGGAGCTTCTCTTTGTTTTGATAATCTTCTTTTATGAGTTTTTAGGCCTCAACAATGACGTTAGCATCATTGGCCCTCTCGGCTATTTGAAGTCCAACCGACGCAACTGGAGTCTCAGAATTGTCATTCATAGACCTAGTCTGAGGAACTGTAGGATTATGATCAAGATCAATTTTATGTTCCTCATTGACAACCTTGATCTCATGATCTTTCAGACCCAGTTCTTGAAGTGTCTTGCGCACTAAAGTAGCTTCATAAAAAATAACATGACATGTTATCTCCACACGTTCGGTGACCTTATTGAATACCCTATATCCCTTGTATGAAGGATGTCCATAACCAAGGAACACGCCTTCATCAGCCTTAGGACTAAAGGTATCCAATTTGGACTTCCCGTTGTTGTGGATATAACATGGAGAATCGAATGCACAAAGATGAGCTATAGAAGGCTTAAAACCATTGTATATTTCGTAGGGAGTTTTGTGCAGCCGTGTGTTGAATGCACTTCGATTTTGTGTATAGCAGGTTGTCATCAAGGCTTCTCCCCAAAATTTCTTTCCCAGATTGGTCTCGGTCAGCATGGTCCTTACTGCTTCTTTGAGAGTTCTATTCCTTCTCTCAGCAAGGCCATTTTGTTGTAGAGTTCTTGGTGTTGACTTTTTGTGTCCGATTCTGATCTCAGCGCAAAAGTCCATGAGAGGTCCATTGCAGAACTTCGTTCTATTGTCGGACCTAATCCTCTTGACTGTCACCCCTTTGTCATTTTGAACACGAGCAATCAGTTATGGCAGTTGAAGCTTCACTTCATCAATTGACTTGAGCAGTATTACCTATGTATATCTCGAGTAGTCATCAACAACTACTAACGTATACTTCTTTCCTCCAATCGTGGGTGGAGTAACTGGACCAAATAAATCCATGTGTAGCAGTTCGAAAATCCAGTTTGTGCTTGCAGTAATCGACCTATTCTTGAATGAGGCTCTTGTTTGTTTCCCAAGCTGGCACGCTTTACAAACTCCTTCCTTTTGGAACTTCTTTTGTGGCAGCCCTTTAACTAGATTGTGTTTTGCCAGATGTCTGATTGAGTTAAAGTTCAGGTGACTTAGTCTTTTATGCCACAGCCAAATCACACCATCTGTAGAACTGTGTGCTATGAGGCAAGTTCCTTCTTCCCCACTTGACCAATCCACTACGTAGAGACCTCCTTTCCTAATAACTCCGATCTTGGTTTTGTTGGTCTCCTTGACTTTGATATGCAACCTGATTCTTCAAAGCTGACGATGTATCCATTTTCGATCAACTAACTTATGCTCAGAAGGTTGTGGTTGAGGTTGGTGACTAATGATACATTCTTGATGATTATACCATTGTGTTCCACGCATCCTCTTCTAACTACTCGTCCTTTGGATGTAGGGTTTGAGTCTACGAGGACAACACGAGTTGCCATTAATTAAATACTTGCCAAGGATCGTTCTTAGGATGCCAGGAACAAATTTCAATTAAATAAACCATCTAAACCTATGCATGCTCCTACAATGTTAATTGCAGAGGATGGATTAGAGAATACCTGATTTCACTGTTTGATCTACAGGTCTAGATCGGAGCCAATAACGATGAAATAAACTTAGATCTGAGATTGAACACCGGCGATGGATAGTTGTTCCTACAGATCTGATCTGTTCCCTTGCTCCTTGGAAATCTAGTGAGAATTATCTACCAAGTTGAATCCGAGATATGGAGAAATCGATCAGTTTCTCCCTTCCGAATCGCCGCCGCCGTTCTCTCTCTATTTTCAATATACTGAAAAACCACTACTGATCTGATAGAGAGAAGACATATATATAGTGTTAGGGTTTTGAGAAACCCTAACCCTAATGGGCTTGAGCAGTTCATGGGCAAACCAGGGACCAGATGCAAATAATAAAGTGGGCCCTCTTTATTAATTAATCCTTCCTTGTTCAACCCAGAACATAATTAATTAATAAAATATTGTTTTAACCTTCACCACGGTAACAATGCTGACTCGCCCCTTTATTACCAGGTTATTAGGAACGGGTTGCACCAAACTAACATGATCCACATATTTAAGGTTTTAGACATTCATTAATTAATTTGGCTTATGACAATCAGCCATAATTAATTAATCTCTTATTTTCTGAGTAATACCACTCACTCCTTTTCACTTATGCCTGAATTAAATAATTCAACCTGCAGGGTTTAGCATAATGAACCTTGTGAGCTCCTCAGAGAATGTCACCATCCTAAAACGGATATGCTTACCTAAACGTCCAGCCTAAGCAGGCCACACACAAATTGCCAACACCCAAAATACGAGTATTAGAGTAC
>JAPKLW010001252.1:150069-167403 GCA_026898455.1 Plectranthus barbatus
CCTTTATCCTTCAGTTAGGTTTAAGATCATAGGAAGTATGTTAGAGATCTGGCTGATTCATATGTCAATGAGAATGGCACATCCCACTGTTGATCCCATCAATACATAACCATGTACCGACACATCAAGTAGCTAAGATAAGCTCACTCATGAACCGATGTGCCGTAGCTTAGACCGACAGCCTATCCAGGGATTGTCTCGGCTGTGATACTGTTTATATCTCGCTAGGTCAAACGACTCATATGATCCTCTGTGATCTCCTACACACCATATGGTCATCCCCATAGGCGAGATAATAGGATATTAAGGTTCGTCGTATGTTTGTTTCATCAGACATCGAGCATTGTTGTAGCAACATATATATGAAGACCAGTGTACAAAACACTTAATCATATATGCTTTTAGTATATAATCCCAACATTGGAGTTGTCACCAAATGTGACTGATGGTCCTCTGCACATCACTAGATTCGTGAGCAGTTCCTTTTCTCCAGTCATATGCGACGAGCACCCGCTATCGAGTATCCATGCTCTTCTTTTCTTCTTGGACAAGGGTTTCTGTACCTGCAAGACAGAAAGTCATTCTTTAGGTCCCCGCACCTTTTTGGGTCCTGCAAAGTTAGTTTTATGGATCCATCCTTTTGGTATCACTTTTACAGTCCGTGAAACTGAGTTAATCTTTGGTGTCTGATTAACCTTTCTCCTAAAGTAATGTATGCTATTTGGATGCATGTTAGAAAAAGTTGTGGTGTGTGAACTCTTTCTGGAACTGTTGTTCTTGAAGGAGTTTCGAGGAGCAGTTCTCGGGTGTTTAGCCATCATAGTCTTTGGAAGATAAAATTGTTCTAACTCAGGCCTCGAATAGGTGTTCCTCCTATTCAGATAACTGTTATAACGAAACTGAGTTCTGTTATAACTTCTCAGATTTCTATCTGGTTGTCGAACTGACCTCCTTGCAGCATTTACGGGTTGCTTAGTCGTTCTTATTGGTGAAACTGGATTCCTTGCATATTGAATATTATGCTTATCCAGTTTCGAAGAATGGTCTGGTTTTCTCTCGACACTCTGTGTATACAGTTTATGAACTGTATGGACTCTTTGTCGAGGAACCGGTTTGGAGTCAGGTTTTGACCAACATTTGGCCTTCTCTTTGTGTTTAACTGAATCTTTGAATTTGACTCCTCCTTCTTCCAACACATCGTCTGAACTGAGTTTTGATTTGATAAAGCCTAAAACTATTTTCTCAGTTCCTGAGGTAGATGTATATTTGCTCAAATTATCATCTTCATTGTCATGCTCCATAAATCCAATTCCAAATTTATCAAACGGTTGTCTTTGAGCATACAAAATTTCTTTTAATTGTCTTGAGCTCTTTTTGAAAGAACACTCACATTTAGCAGGCTCAAGTTTCTTTAAAGAGTCACATTCCTTTGAGACATTTTCATAATCTTTGAGAAGTTTGAAATGTTCTTCCCTGAGTTTTTCCAGTTCCTCACTGATTGACCTCGTTCTTGCGACTTCATTGGTCAAAACTGAAATTTTTGATTTCAGTGAGACATTTTCACTGGCAAAAACATTTTTGATTTTATAAAATTTTGCAACTTCTTTTACAATGTTTTCAAGAGAAATATCTTCTGAATTTGAGCGACAAAATTCAGGACTCTCTGCTATGCATGTAGATGCTAGGGACAAGGGTAGAGGAGCGGTTACCATTATCTTGAGGCTTGATGTGTCGATTTCTTCATTGGTATCATCTCTGTCAACTGCTGCCATGAAGTCCAGTAGTGCTTCCTCATCATTCTCATCCTCTGAAGTGTAGTAGCTGTCGTCATGGTCTGGGATGTCTGGTACTTCAGTTCTGGACAACATTGCTTTAACCACAGCTTTTGAAGCTCTCCTCACAAACACTTTCCTCAGTCTGTCTCTTTCCTCTTGAGAGACTAGAGGGCATTCATACTTTAGGTGATCAGGAGAGTTGCATTCATAGCACGTGCGTGGCTCCCTTCTAATAAATCTTTGTTCACTAGTCTGCGCGTCATTTCCTTTGGCTTTGGCCTTCTCGAGGAGTATGGCCAAATTCCTCATTTGATCTTCCAGTTTTGCAACTGACTGCTCAGTTTCTTTCTTTTGGTTTGAGGTGGAGGTATCCTTTGCTGGAGTAGATTGATAAGCAGTTTTATCGAACTGTGTTGGCTTCTTTTGACGTCTATGGAAGTCAATTTTCACAAAGAATGCAGCATCATCACTTGCTGCTGAGTTTGGGGTTCTGGCAGCTTCATTCTTGTTCACCATCTGTATATCCCACTCATGAGCTTGGAGTTTGGCAAACAATTCTTTGGTTGTCATTTTTTAGAGATCCATGGTTTTCAAACTGATGGTTTTAACGAACCAATCTTTCTTTGGCATTCTCGAGAGAATATTGGCATTCATGCCAGCCATACTGTCTTCTTTTCCAAGAGCCTTCAGCTCACTAAAAATAGCGTTGAACCTCGTTTCCATTGACTTGATAGTTTCACCAGGTAAATTTGGAAGGATTCATATTTATCAACGCATACTTGTTTCTTGTTGTGTTTCATAGTTTCAGGATCTTTTGTAAGATCATTAAGCCAATCCCATAGTTCTTTGGCACTATTGTTCTCTATGGCTTCCTCCATGAGAGATTCCGGAAGAGACTACAGGATCATTTCTTGTGCAACGGGATCAAGCTGAACACGTTTCTTATCTTCAAGAGTCCACTCTTTAGGAGACTTATCTATCATTTGAACACCTTGATCCTCTCCTCCAAGCCAAACATTGATCTTCTAAATCTTTAAAGGGTCATTCTTTAAGACTTCATCCATCTCTGGATGCTGACTCCTCAGTTGGATGAGACATCTCTTCTTCCATATTGCGAACTTTTCTGGGTTATACTTTGGAAGACTTGGATAATTCATCTTTAGATAATCTGCTTGCTAAACACAGAAACATGAGAGTGCAAGGAAATAGAGATCTGGTCCCAGGCGACTCAAGGCAGATAGTCTGTAAAAACCATCTGGCTCTGATGCCACTTGTCGGTCCCTGATCAGAGTTTAATTAAATGTGCAGCGGGAATTTTACAAAGTATTTGCACTATAAAAGGGGGGGGGGGTCAGTTTTCCAGTTTTTGATTTATAAAAATTGAGTTAGCCGAAAGTTTAAGTATCCAATTTACAGTTATACACTTCAACACTTATAGAGAAGTGTTGAAGGTTTCAAAACACAGTTGAAAACTGTATAATGCATGAAATAATGAAAGCTGTAAACGAGATATGATATTATAGTGATTCGGATCCTTAAGTTGTAGGATTCGAGTCTACAATAGACAACGCGAATTGCCACTTTAATTTGCCAAGGATCGTTCTTAGGATATCAAAAATAAATATAAATTAAATAAATCAGGAAAAACTAAGCATGCTCCTACAAAAATAATTACAAAGGGATCGATCTACGGAATACCTGAACTCCAGCGACTGATCTACAGATTTAGATCAATGACGGAGACTTGTTCCAACAGATCTGATCTTCTGATTTGTTCCCTTGCTCGATCCGGAAATCTGGTTTGGATACGGTACTGAATCTACAGCCGCCCACTCTCTCTCAATCTCTCTAGGGTTTCTGATTTTGAAACTTCAAACTTATGTGGGAAAATGAGAGATTTATCTATTTATATAGATCTGGAGAATGGGCTATTAGGGTTTAATAAACCCTAATGGGCCATGAGCAATGTTGGGCCAGACCAGGGATCAAATGCAAATAATAAAGTGGGCCTCCTATTAATTAATTCCATGTTCAACCCAGAACATAATTAATTAATAAACATTAATGAAGGGATTCGTGAACTAAATCACGAAGTCCGTTTGCCAAGGATCGTTAATTGGAATATCAAAAATAAATTGCTATGCCTATGATTAATCCTAGCATGCTCCTATTGAATATGCATAAGGGGGTTTATGCGGAATACCTGGATTGCGAAACCCTGAAGAACGAGTGCGCGGAGATTCCTCTTGATCTTTCCCACGCACAAAGATTTAATTCCTAACAGATTGAGGAAATAAATCTTATGAAAATAAGTTGATTATTTTCGAAAAAACAAGGAGAGAGAGAGAGAAGAGAGAAAATCCTCCTGATCTGATCCTCTGATCTGTATCCCAACTCAATCTGAATATCTGGTGAAGATTCCCTTCAGATTCCTTGCCCGATTGAGAAGCATAATTTTCTCCTCGTTTCTCAGATCTAGTCGATCACCACAGCTCCCAAAACCTGGTTTGCTGTGTACAACTTATGATCTTGTGGTGTGTTGAGATCTGAGGAACTGAGGCCTATTTATAGGAAAATACTGGACTTCTATTGGGCTTGAGTTTCATGGGCCAGACCAGGGACCAGAATGCAAATAGCAAATAAGGCCTATCAATTAATTAATTCCCATATTCAACCCATAATATAATTGATTAATTAATATTGATTCATTCCACCAGAGAGTCAATACTGTCCTACCTATTTGCTACCACGTTTTGAGGTACAGGTTGCATGGGCTCGGTATATCCCCACATTTAAGGTTACAGACATTCGTTAATTAATTTAAGCTCTGACAAGCTAGTTAATTAATTAACATCTTATATTCCTGAATCAATCCACTCAAACCTTTTCACTTATGCTTGAACTTAATCAGCCTGCAGGACTTTAGCATAACGAACCTTTTGAGCTGTTCAGGGAATGTCACCATCCTATACTGGATGTGGTTACCTAGTTCCAGTACCAGACAGTCATACACAAACTGCTATTACCCAAGATACAGATATACAAGCTCAACTAGAGCCTTTCACTGCAACTCAAAGTAATACACAATCTGCATATACTTTTGTACCTTCATATAGGCTTAGGATCTCATCAAGCCATAGAGATCTGTCAGATAAAAGAATCGATCTCGACTTAGGTCCTTATCAATGTGTGCCCCACACCAGCATACCAAGCCATCCAAGACAAGATGCTTATTACTGCGTATGCTGCAGCCTACACCGACAGTTTATCCTGGAACTGTCTCAGCTGTGATAACCATTTATTTCTCGCTAGGTCAAACGATCCATACGATCTTTCGTGATCTACTACACACCGTATGATCTCCCTATCGACGAGATAAGAGGATAGTTGCGTTTGCGACACATATTTGTTAATTTAGACAGGAGATGAACATATAACATTTATGATTCCCAGTATATTAACCAATCGACCTTGTACATAATATACCAATCATAATGCTTTTAGTATATAAATCCATCAATCTCCCACTTATACTCAAAGCATTATACAGGTGCTTTCCAGAGTATAACGCGTCTAAACTAATCTAGCTATTACATCAAACATTCTACGTGGATAGCTTTGCCCTCAGCCCAAGGTTACGTACATGCATCTCGTAGACCTTCTGAGGTAGAGCCTTTGTGAATGGATCCGCTAGATTATTTCTTGTGTCAATCTTCTCTACTAGCACATCACCCCTTGCTACGATTTATCGTATAGTATGGTACTTCCTTTCAATGTCTTTTGTTGCTATGTGAGTTCGTGGTTCCTTTGAATTAGCTACAACCCCCGATTTATCACAATATATCGTGATGGTCTTGGGTAGCTTAGGAATCACGTCCAACTCCAGAAGGAAGTTTCGAAACCATACTGCTTCTTTCGAAGCTTCAGAAGCTGCCACATATTCTGCTTCCATGGTGGAGTCTGCAATTCACTTCTGCTTTGCACTCCTCCATGATATGGCCCCACCTCCCAATGTAAACACATAGCCAGAGGTGGACTTCTTTTCGTCTCGATTTGCCTGGAAATCCGAATCAGTATAACCCACAGGGCACAACTCCTCACACTGATAGACGAGACAATAGTCTCTAGTCCTATTCAGGTATTTGAGTATGTGCTTTACCGCGGTCCAATGCGCTTGTCCAGGGTTAGATTGGTATCTCGCTACCATGCCTACATCAAAGCAGATATCTGGCCTCGTACATAACATTGCATACATGAGGCTCCCCACGGCCGATGCATACGGCACGTTCCTCATTTCATCTTTCTCTCTTTGTGTCACCGGACACTGATCCTTGGGAAGATATATGCCATGTCTGAAGGGTAACAGACCTTTCTTGGCAGTTTGCATACTGAAACGGGCAATCACAGTATCCACATATGATCCTTGAGACAAGGTCAGCATCCTCTTATTGCGCTCCCGCAATACTTTTACCCCGAGGATGTATCCTGCCTCCCCAAGGTCCTTCATATGAAACTGCTCGGATAACCACCCCTTTATGCTCGACAATACTTCCACATTGTCGCCAAATAGGAGAATATCATCTACATAAAGTGCAAGGAACACCACGCTTTCGCTGACACATAGACGGTACACGCAACTCTCGTTTGAACATTGTGAAAATCCATAGGATTTAATCACTTCATCAAAACGCAGATTCCATGACCGTTAAGCTTGTTTAAGTCCATACAGCAACTTCCTTAGCTTCCAGACCAAATGTTCTTCGCCCTTCTGCACATAACCATCTGGCTATTGCATATAGACGTCTCTACCTTTTTCAAGGTACCCGTTTAGAAACGCGGTTTTGACATCCATCTACCAGATTTCTAGGTCCTTATGTGTTGCTATGGCTAGGAGTATACGAATGGACTTAAGCATGGCTACCGGTGAGAATGTCTCGTCATAGTCTACACCTTCTTTCTGACTATAACCCTTCGCCACCAGCCTTGCTTTGAAAGCTGTAATTTCAGCATTCGCTCCCTTCTTTCTTTTGTATACCCATTTGCACCCTATGGCTCGACAGCCATCTGGCAAATCAATTTTCTGGTATACATCCATAGCCGTAATGGATTCTATTTCCAAATCCATGGCGATAAGCCATTTGTCTGCATCTTTATCAGATACCGCCTCGTCATATGTCCAGGGATCGGTATCATCCAGTCCGTTTTCCGGGATCAAGTCAGAAGACTCTCCCACGGACATGTACCTTTCGGGTTGGTGGATAACCCTCCCACTGCGACGAGGCATCTGAACCGTGTCAGTAGTTGGCACAGTACGCGTTGGTCCCATACCTTGCATTAGTGGCAGTGTTGGTATAGCCTCACCTATTACAGGTGGATTTACCACTACACTAGGCTTTCCTGATGGAATTGCTTCCTTATCCTCAAGCTCGTGGAGGATAATCTCACTCTTGGATCTGTGGTTTCTTACATATTCGTCCTCCAAGAATCTTGCGTTGGTACAACGACTTTCTGATTCTCAGGACAATAGAAGTGACCACCTTTCGTTTGCCTGAGATATCCTACAAACAGCATCAGCTTACACCTACTTTCTAACTTATCAGGTTCCTTTGTCAGCACATATGCTGGACAACCCCAAACCCTCACTCTGTTCAAACTTGGCTTTCGCCCATACCAGAGTTCCAGAGGTATTTTAGGAACTGATTTAGAAGGTACCAGGTTAAGCAAGTAGGCCGCTGTCTCCAAGGCATATCCCCAAAACAAAATCGGCAAGCTTGCATAACTCATCATCGACCTGACCATTTCCAAGAGAGTTCTATTTCTTCTTTCCGCTACACCATTTTAATGAGGGGTTTGTGGTGCAGTCCACTGGGATGTAATCCCGTTGTCTGACAAGTACTGCAAGAACTCGTTACTGAGGTATTCTCTGTAGGGTTTTTCCGTGAACCGAATCACCATAACCAAACTGAACCGGATCGATTTATGGATATTACACATAATCAAAATTCACAAAACCCTAGCATGCTCCTATGAATTTAATACATATCGTGGATTGAGGAATTACCGTTATTCCGTCGAGTCTGATCCAATCTTTTGCGTTTGAATTCCAAATTCCAATTCAACCACGCAATTCGATTTTATCTGCGGAATCAGAAATTAGAACCCGAATTTCTTAAATAAAATCAAAAAGAAAGAAAAGAAAGAAATAGGATTTCTGTTCTCCAGATCAGATCTTCAGGGCTGTGTCCCGGTGCTGGTCAGATCTACTACTGGTGAGGACTCCGTAGATCTGTAGCTTGAGCAGGACCAGAATCAAAATTCTCCTCCCTCTCTCATCAGGATCGGCGCCCCTCTCTCTCTCCTTAGGGTTTCAACTGATTTGAATCTTATGAAAGTGGCTAGGGTTTCAGAGAGTGAGAGGTCTATTTATAGACCTAGGGTTATAAAACCCTAGTGGGCTCCTGGGCTCATCAATTCAGCACACTTATTGGGCCAGACCTGGGACCTAATGCAAATAATAAAGTGGGCCTATAAATTAATTAATTCCCATGTCCACAACCCAGGACACAATTAATTAATTAATATTAATTCTTTTTCACCACAGAATTAATACTGACCTACCCCTTTATTACCACGTTATGAGAACGAGTTGCATTAATTGAGAATCCCCAGATTTAAGGTTACCGGACATCCATTAATTAATCGGAGCCTCTGACAAGCTCTAACTACAATTAATTAATATCTTATAATTCCTGAGTAGTACCACTCAAACCTTATCACTCGTGCCTGAACTTAATCAGCCTGCAGGACTTTGGCACGATGAATGTTATTGAGCTCCTCAGGGAATGTCCCCATCCTATTACTCGGATATGGTTACCTAAGTCCAGTCTCAGGCGGTACTACACGAACTGCTGTTACCCAAGATGCGGATATACGAGCAAGTTACTTAGGCTCTCCACCATGGCAAGTCAAAGCAACAGTCAACCCGTGCAAACCCCTGAACCTTCGTTAGGGTTTGGACTCAATCAATATAACGAGATCTTGTATTCTCTGATGTCAGAAAGACGAATACATCTCACTGCGGTCCATCAATATGCCACCTCTGCGTACCAGCATGTCAAGTAACCAAGAAAGACTACTTATTCCGACAATGCCGCAGCCATCTGGACAAACGTATCCTCATACGCTGTCTCGGCTGTGATCAGGTTTATGTCTCACTAGTTCAAGTGATCATACTGTCTTCTGCGATCTACAACACGCCGTATGATCGTCCCTATCGGTGAGACCAGAGGATACCATTGTTCATACATGTAAGATTGTTAACAGATAGAAGAAATAAACCATTGTATACTCATTGTAATAAATGCTTTCAGTATACAAAACCCATCATTCTCCACCACGATCTGATCGTAGTGTCTTGATAGTCTTACCTAGCTTCTTTTCTACCTCAGTCCTAAACTCTTTGAATTTCTCAAAGCATAAGAAACTTATGGCGAAGCAAATAGACATATCTGAATCTTGAGTAATCGTCAATGAATGTGGCGAAGTACTCATAACCTCCACGAGCTTGCGTGGACATTGGTCCACATAAGTCAGAGTTGATCAATTCCAACACATCCTCTGCTCGAGACTGACTTGCCTTAAAAGGCCTGGTCGTCATCTTTTCCTCTATGCAGGATTCACAGATTTGATGCGGTACCACTTGAAAAGAATCCAAGATCCCATCGCACGCTAATCTTTTAATCCTCTTTAGATTGATGTGACCTAGTCTCAAGTGCCAGAGATATGTTTGATCCTCATCGGAAGAAAACTTTCTCTTTAAATGATTATTATTATTGGATGAGTTTGCAACATTCACGGAAGATTTATGCATACAATCAATGATATAGAGAGAGTCAATCAGTTTACCATGACAGATAACACCGTTATTACCAATGATAGAAACTCCACTATAAAAAATAACTGAATATCCATCATTAAATAACTTGGAAACTGAAATTAAGTTCCGCCGAAAAACCGGCACATATAAAACATCTCTCAAAATCAAAACATTGTTTTCAAAGCATAAAGTAAAATCTCCAATGGCTACTGTTGAGACTCGCTCTCCGCTGCCCATTGAGATGGTAATCTCGTCATGCTTCAGCTGCCTTGTCGGCCTGAACCCCTGCAAAGTATAACAAACATGATCAGTAGCTCCAGTATCCACTACCCAAGAATGGGTAGAAACCGATGCTAAAAATGTTTCCGTTATAAATGCACACGACGGACCTTGTCCAGTCTTCCTGACTTGACAATCTTTCTTCTAGTGACCAGCCTTGCCACACCTGAAACACTTGTCCCTTTTAGCAGGCACGCCCGGTGTCCTTTTTGACTTTCTACCAGAAGTTGTACATTTGGCTTTCTTCTTAAACATTCCTTTGTGCCTCTTTCCAACCAGCGTGTTGGTCCTGATTTATCAGAGTCGTCGTGTTCAAACAGAAACACAAAATGCAGCGGAATAAGTAAACGTCACTTGCACTTACATTATTAAAGATTGTTTAAGCTCAAGGTATGATTAGAATTTCTTCACATGTATACGCTAGCAGTATGATTGCTAGGTTTCAAATCCAACTTAAGACAGTAAAAAACACAATATTAATAGTGGTTCGATCCAAACAGATCTACGTCCACTCCTTAGCTGAAACGCTAAGAATTCCACTAAGAAAGTATACGAAATACAAGGAATCGCCGAACACTTGCGGTAGGCGGTGAACTTTCAAACCGACCACAGCAAAGCTATCCTCCGTCACTTTGTTCTTCTCAGACTACAGCTACGGCCAAGTCAAGGGCTGAACCTTCGTGAAACTTGTCCTACGTTGTTGGGAAGCTTTTATAGTTTGCTTCTGAACTTGTCTGGTTTGCGGCTATTGCCCGTCAGAGTCAATCCCTTTCAGAAATGACTGTTGGATGCTTCCTAGGATGGAAGGTATCCCAATGATTGAAGATTCTCAACCAAAGTCAAGGAATCTCTAAAGGCAGTGTCAGATATTCAATGGAAGACACTCCTGGTTGTTGAGAGCTTTGAATACTCTTTATCTCGTGCTCTCAACTGACTACTTCTCACTTGTTCGCTTTGTCAAAGGAATCTCTCACTTAGGATGTTTGCGAATGTCGGTAGTGATAGAAGCAGTAGTCATCTCTCACTTTTGGACTTATCTTTTATACTTGGAGATTCAAACTTTGAATCTCCATACCCGTTAGACACAATGGTTCCTTCATCCAAGAGTGGTTTGACTTTTCCAGTTGCTTTCGGCGTCGTACAGTACTTTCCGAACTACTTCGGGAAGGCTTTGTCCTTTGTGTGTACTTCTGTCAGAACGGGAGTATAGCATTCATTGATAGCTATTTCGCCTTGCTAAGCAACCTCAGAACCATCTGCTAGGCCTTTTGATTGCTAAGCCTTTTCTAGCAATCTGCTTTTGCTAGTATCGGACTGCTGACGCCTCAGCAAGGTTTAGCACTTGATTCCTTTGATTTCTGTTTGCTATCTCTTTTAGCAATCTGCTATATGCTAGGAAATGCTGACTCCTTCAGCATTTTGCTACATCTTGACAAATAGCAAATGCTCGCTCTTTAAGCATTCTGCTAATCTTCTTACAATTGCTGAGTAAACACCTTATAGCAGTCTCTTTCTTTAGCATATGATTGCTAACGCCTTAGCAATCATTCTCTTTAGCACTTGATTGCTAGCGGCTATCCTAGTCTGCTATTATCTCTAGCAGCCATCCTCGTAGCACACGATTGCTAATGCCTTAGCAATCTTCCTCATCTGCTAGAAATGATTCTAGCATTCTAATCTATTACAACTCGATACTTAGATTATACAGGACATTACAAGAGTTGCTAGACTATACTAGAATTCGGCAAT
The DNA here is from genome assembly GCA_026898455.1 of Plectranthus barbatus. Taxonomy (NCBI): domain Eukaryota; kingdom Viridiplantae; phylum Streptophyta; class Magnoliopsida; order Lamiales; family Lamiaceae; genus Plectranthus; species Plectranthus barbatus. Next base: position 161,749 of record JAPKLW010001252.1, read on the forward strand.
TGATCGACCAATCTAATAAGGTTTGATCCAACAAAACCTTTTACAATATGATCCTAAGGGAGATTTGGAAATAATTTCCCAACATAGCGCAACAGGACGATTACTAGAAGTAGCCAAAGCAACTTTTTCTGGTTGCATTACTGATTCTGCTGCCATCAAGTCATTGAGTAACTCGTTAAGAGTGTACTCTTTCTTGTTCATGACAACATTCAGTCTAAAGTTCTCATAGGACTTTGGCAGAGAGTTGATGATGATATCAACCTGCGCTTCCGCATCGATACCACCTCCGTGCAGCGTGAGCTCATCCATAAGGTGAGTCATGCCGACCACGTGCTCTCTGACCGAGCTACCTTCTGTCATTTTCTTTCCCACGATTTCTCTTTTGAGATTGAATCTGACTGGTCGGTCTGACTCGCCATAGGTCGCTGTGAGGCTTTCCATTATATCACTAGCATTATCATATGAATGATGTTGTTGTGCAAGTACCTTGGACATAGTACTCATCATATAGCATTTCACTGTATTGTTTGACTTGAGCCACTTGTTATAGTAGCTCCTTTCCTCATCAGTCGATGCATTAGTGGGAGCAGCCGGACGAGGCTTATCAAGGACAAACGTGTGTTCCTCTGCGACAAGGATGTAATCCAAGTTGCGTTTCCATTCTTGGAAATTAGGACCGGTTAATTGGTTTTGTGCTAAGATATTGATCACATTCGGTAAAGACATGTCTAAAAACAATAAATTAAAGCGTAAATTAAAACATAGTCGCAAACTATTGAAATAATTAAATATTGAAACCTTATGATAAAGCAATATTAATGTTTCCTCCAATTTGCCTAAGTATTACTATTGCAAGCCACACATGTGGACGTTTACAACAAAACACTTAACCAGACTGCATCTTTCAATTCCAGTCCTTTAATTCCAATCCATGCCCGGGTTCCTTAGACAAATGGAATTAATAATTGGAGACTAACTTAAGACCATATTATCCTACTGAGCAGGGACATCACATATGAGTTATACTCTGGATAACATCTAAGCTAGCTTACCACCAAAGCCAACTCTCCCATATAAGGATCTATTAGAACACACTTGATCCCTATAATAAGGATGTCTCATTTAATTCAATCCCTAGAGAACTTATGAAAATTCAGTATGCAAGCTACAGATGTAGACGTTTACGCATGAACTCCCACTTCTCACATGAAATAAATGTTTGTTTTAAGAAATTCTATCTATTAGAACTTATGAATAATAAATTAATTAAGCTACACATGTAGACGTTTACCTAATAAATTATCCACTTCCAATAAAGGATCGCTTTGTGGAGGTCTTACTAAATTATGAGCTTAGTAATTTTTAATTCATAAGGTTCAATTGCACAGATTATTTTATGTAGCCATAATTATAACATTGCTAAAATTCTATCATGCATAGCATGAACCCCAAATTTATAGTTATAATTAATTACACAAAATAAATCACATAGCATGCTTTAAAGCTGTAAATAAAAGCAGTAAATGTGCTTCTATTATCTACAACATGCTTATATGCTGCGCAATTAAATTGAACACATATATCATGCGAAGACAGATAATAAAAAAAAAAAATTGTCCTCGTGGCCCCATGATACAAAATAAAAGTAATTCTAACTATTACAAGTTGGAATTAATTATATAGATCTTCGACTGGGCTCCCACTACTTGGATTGTGATCTAAATTTATTTTCTGAATCTGGGCCTCCAAGATTTGATCCATCAGAAAATTGGACAACTGGGCCAGTTAACCAAATCGCAGGCCTAGGCACACATTGCAAGCCCAATAGCCCGCGAGAACATGGCCGGACGAGCCACCACCGGCAAACCACCGCCGCTGCCGTGAGGGCTCTCGAAATCGCGCAGCAGCCATGCACGTACGTGCATGGTTGCAGCCCACGATTCTGCCTCCTCCAGCCGTTGCCCGTTTTGCATGCTGCTGCCCCGGCTTGCCCCGATCATTGCCCAAACTGCCGTGCACCATCTTCTCCACCGTCGGCTACCACGCCTCGCCGGAAAATGCACAAGGAGCACGACGTGAGAGACGCGCGCGCAGCACGCAAACCCTAGGGTTTGCGATGTCCCGCACGCGCGAACCACTTCGTCGAACCACACCCAGCCCGCACCTCCAGCCACAAGCCGCTGCCGTCACCACCTGGCTCCCGCCGATGCTGATTGAGGGAGGGAGGAGCGCCGCCAGCGTCGCGTGCAGGGCTGTGTAGGTCTGCTGCACGCGCGCGCCTCGCGCCCTGGCCGCGCCGCTGCCATCCCCGGCCTCCTGCTGCTCCGCCCCCGCGTCGCCGGCCATCCCTGGAGCACCGCACTTGGCCTGGCCACCCTCGGCTGCGCCGCCGTCGTGGCCGCCGTGCGCCTGTGCGCCGCTGTGCACGGCCCTGTGCCGTGCCGGCGCCGTCGTGCATTGTGCGGCCCTTCGTTCTTCGTGTTCTTCGTTTTACAGATTTTAATTTTTTAAAATAAAATATCACATTTGAAATATCTAATTACATTCTAAAATCTAAATCTAACCACGGATTTATCTCGTGGGTGAAAAATGAATCTTTATAAAATGGCGGATTAACCCGAGAACCACGAGGACGAAAAAACATAAACATACAATCCAAAACCCATACAATCATTCAATAATAATTATCATGCAAATCATAGGCAATATTATTTTTCCGATAGAGCCAATTAATTCAACCTCGCTCGGATACCAATTGAAGGGATTCGTGAACTGAATCATAAGTCCGTTTGCCAAGGATCGTTAATTGGAATATAAAAAACAAATTGCTACGCCTATGATTAATCCTAGCATGCTCCTATTGAATATGCATAAGGGGGTTTATGCGGAATACCTGGATTGCGAAACCCTGAAGAACGAGTGCGCGGAGATTCCTCTTGATCTTTCCCACACACAAAGATTTAATTCCTAACAGATTGAGGAAATAAATCTTATGAAAATAAGTTGATTATTTTCGAAAAAACAAGGAGAGAGAGAGAAGAGAGAAAATCCTCCTGATCTGATCTTCTGATCTGTATCCCAACTCAATCTGAATATCTGGTGAAGATTCCCTTCAGATTCCTTGCCCGGTTGAGAAGCATAATTTCCTCCTCGTTTCTCAGATCTAGTCGATCACCACAGCTCCCTAAACTTGGTTTACTGTGTGCAACTTATGATCTTGTGGTGTGTTGAGATCTGAGGAACTGAGGCCTATTTATAGGAAAATACTGGACTTCTATTGGGCTTGAGTTTCTTGGGCCAGACCAGGGACCAGAATGCAAATAGCAAATAAGGCCTATCAATTAATTAATTCTCATATTCAACCCAGAATATAATTAATTAATTAATATTGATTCATTCCACCAGAGAATCAACACTGTCCTACCTATTTGCTACCACGTTTTGATGTACGGGTTGCATGGGCTCGGTATATCCCCACATTTAAGGTTACAGACATTCATAAATTAATTTAAGCTCTGGCAAGCTATTTAATTAATTAACATCTTATATTCCTGAATCAATCCACTCAAACATTTTCACTTATGCTTGAACTTAATCAGCCTGCAGGACTTTAGCATAACGAACATTTTGAGCTGTTCAGGGAATGTCACCATCCTATACTGGATGTGGTTACCTAGTTCCAGTACCAGACAGTCATACACAAACTGCTATTACCCAAGATACAGATATACAAACTCAACTAGAGCCTTTCACTGCAACTCAAAGTAATACACAATCTGCATATACTTTTGTACCTTCATATAGGCTTAGGATCTCATCAAGCTATAGAGATCTGTCAGATAAAATAATCGATCTCGACTTAGGTCCTTATCAATGTGTGCCCCACACCAGCATACCAAGCCATCCAAGACAAGATACTTATTACTGCGTATGCTGCAGCCTACACCGACAGTTTATCCTGGAACTGTCCCAGCTGTGATAACCATTTATTTCTCGCTAGGTCAAACGATCCATACGATCTTCCGTGATCTACTACACACCGTATGATCTCCCTATCGACGAGATAAGAGGATAGTTGCGTTTGCGACACATGTTTGTTAATTCAGACAGGAGATGAACATACAACATTTATGATTCCCAGTATATTAACCAATCAACCTTATACATAATATACCAATCATAATGCTTTTAGTATATAAATCCATCAATTAATTCATGCCACCAGGGAATTAATGCTGACCTACCCCTTTATTACCACGTTATTAGGAAGGGGTTGCATTGACTTGGCTAATCCCCATATTTAAGGTTTCAGACATTCATTAATTAATTCAGCGTATGACATTTAGCTGTAATTAAATAATCTCTTATTATTCTTGAGTTGTGCCACTCAACCCTTATGGCTTATGCTTGAATCAATGATTCAGCCTGCAAGACTTGGCATAACGAACCTCGTGAGCTTCCCAGGGAATGCCACAATCCTGAAACGGATATGGTTATCAAAATCCAGCCTGAGGAAACCCCACACAAATTGCCATCACCCAAGATGCAGATATACGAGTACATGTAGGACTCTCCACCATAGCAAGTCAAAGTGACAGTCGACCCATGTTTGCCCCTCAGCTTTCAATAGACTTTAGATCCGACCAAGTTACCGAGATCTTTACTCATTCCTATGTCAAGTAGAATGGTTCATCTCACTGTTGATCCTATCAATACATTGACATGTACCGGTCACACAAAGCAAACAAGATAAACCACTTATGGACTTGTGTGTCGTAGCCTAAACCGACAGCCAAACCAGAAACTGTCTCAGCTGTGATAACTGTATATATTTCGCTAGGTCGAATGATCTATACGATCTTCTGTGATCTCTCACACACTGTATGATTTCCCTATCGACGAGATAACTGGATGCGTTTGTTCGCATCGTATGATTGTTAATTCAGACAGGAGTTGTTTATTGCAAGTCATTATTGATTACCAGTATATCAAACATAAAGTTTCCCAATATACCAATCATAATGCTTTTATGTATACAATTCCAACAATCTCCCACTTAAACTCAAAGCATTATACCATTACTTTCCAGAGTATAACATGTGTCTATTCTAATCTAGCTATTACATTTGGTCACCAGGTGGCCGACATCTACCTCAGCCCTAGGCTACAAACATGACCTTCGTATGCCTTCTGAGGTAAGCCCTTTGTAAATGGATCTGCTAGATTATCCTTAATGTTTATCTTATCTACTAGCACATCGCCCCTGGCTACGATTTCTCGTATGATGTGGTACTTTCTCTCTATGTGTTTAGACGTCTTGTGAGTGTAGGGTTTGAGTCTACGATGGACAACACGAGTTGCCATTATTAATTTCTTGCCAAGGATCGTTCTTAGGATATCAAGAATAAATTTCAATTAAACAAATCATGCGATCCTATGCATGCTCCTACAAAAATTAATTACAGGGGATGGATTTAGAGAATACCTGATTTCACCGTTTGATCTACAGATCTAGATCGGAGCCAATGACGATGAAATAGATCTGGATCTGAATCTGAACACCGGCGATGAACAGTTGTTCCTACAGATCTGATCCTCTGATCTGTTACCTTGCTCCTTGGAAATCTGGTGAGGATTATCTACCAAGTTGGATCT
>JAPKLW010001252.1:169997-195175 GCA_026898455.1 Plectranthus barbatus
TCTTACATTGATAGCATAGGTTTACATTACTTGCCTAGTTGATAAAAAACTACTCAACGATTGATTTTGCCTAGCTATAAGATCTTTGCCGTAGTATCCCGGTACTCTAGCAGGCGAAACGGAGAAGAACCTGGATTTGATATTTTATTCTTTGTGTGGTTGAGAGTTTAATTCCATTGAACTTTTTGCCGCATCACCGAACAACCCCACGCTCTTATCTTTGACACACTGGGCTTTTGCCCATGCCAAAGTTCTGAGGGTGTTTTAGGAACTGACTTAGAAGGTACGAGGTTCAACAGGTACGCTGCTGTTAGTAACGCGTGGCCCCAAAACAAAACAGGCAAGTTCGCATAACTCATCATAGATCTAACCATTTCAAGAAGAGTCATATTTCTTCTTTCCGCCACACCATTCTGCTGAGGAGTGCCCGGTGCGGTCCATTGGGATGTAATCCCATGCTCTGATAAAAACTGCAAGAACTCGTCACTGAGATACTCACCACCACGATCAGATCTTAATGACTTAACGGTCTTGTTTAACTTCTTCTCTACTTCCGCCTTGAATTCCTTGAATTTCTCAAAGCATTCAGACTTATAGTGAAGTAAGTAAACATACCCGTATCTCGAGTAATCGTCAATAAAAGTGACGAAATACTTAAATCCTCCACGAGCTTGAGTAGACATTGGTCCACATGAATTAGAGGGGATCAGTTCCAACACATCACTTGCTCGAGACTGACTTGCCTTGAAAGGTCTGGTCGTCATCTTTCCCTCTATACAGGATTCACAAAGTTGATGTGGAACTACCTGGATTGAATCCAACGTTCCATCATCCACGAGTCTCTTGATCCTCTTTAGATTGATGTGCCCTAGTCTCAGATGCCATAGATATGTAAGATCCTCATCAGAAGATGAAAACTTTCTCTTCTTATGATTAAGTGAGTTATATGCAGTATTCACGGAAGATTTATGCAAACAAGTTATAATATAAAGAGAGTCTTTATGTATCCCACGACAGATAACACCGTTATTGCCATTGATAGTAACATGACTATAAAAAATAACTGAAAATCCATCATTTATTAAACAGGAAACAGAAATAAGGTTCCGCCGAAAATCCAGCACATACAAAACGTCTCTTAAAATCAGAACATTGTCTTGAAAGCATAATGTAACATCTCCAACTGCTACTGCAGACACACGAGCAGCATCACCCATGGAGATCGTCACCTCATCATCATTCAGCTGCCTTGTCGGCCTGAATCCCTGCAAAGTGTAACAAACATGATCAGTAGCTCCAGTATCCACTACCCACGAATGGGTAGAAATAGATGCTAAACATATTTCCGTTACAAATGCTAATGACGTACCTTGTCCAACCCGCTTGGTTAGACAATCCTTCTTCCAGTGACCAGTTTTGCCACAACGGAAACACTTGCTCTTCTTCCCCGGTGTCACAGTCTTCTTTTTCCCAGAACTTTTACTTCCAAAGGCTGTCTTCTTGAATTTCTTTCCAATCACCCCTTTAGCACCTTTCGATGAAGCAGGGCGACTATCGGAAGAAACCAAGACTACCTTTTCAGGTTGCATGACTGATTCAGCCGCCATGAGGTCACTAAGTAACTCAATGAGAGTGTACTCCTTTTTACTCATGACAACATTCAACCTAAAGTTCTCAAAAGACTTCGGAAGTGAGTTGAGTATGATACGACCTGGGCTTCCCCGTCAATACCTCCTACATGCAACGTCAGTTCATCCATGAGGTGAGTCATGGAAACAACGTGCTCCCTCACTGAGCTACCATCAGTCATTTTACAACTCACGATCTCTCTCATGAGCTTAAATCTGACAGCTCTATCTGATTCCCCATAAGTAATTGCGAGACTATCCATAATCTCAGCTGCTTTGTCATAGTGTTGATGTTGTTGCTGGAGCACCTTAGACATAGTGGTCATCATGTAGCACTTGACTACATTATTAGACTTGACCCACTTGTCATAGAGGTTCCGCTCCACATCAGTTGACTCAGCAGTGGGGACAACTGGACACGGAGTGTTAAGAACATATTGATGTTCCTCTGCAACTAGGATATAATCCAAGTTGCGCTTCCATTCCAGGAAATTCGGACCAGCTAATTGATTTTGTGCCAATATATTTATGACATTATTCATAGACATATCTAAAAACAATAATTGATTAAAGTAAGAACATACATGCAGAACATTGAAACAAATATGCATTGTAACCTTTTGATAAACCAATACAATTGTTTCCCCCAATTGCCTAGGTGGATCTACTGCAAGCTCATTTCGAAGACGTTTACAGCAGACCACCTAACCAGACTGCTCTTTGAAGTTCCAGTCTTTAATTTCAATCCATCCCAGGTATTTGCCGGCAAATGAAATTAATAATCGGAGATAAAACTAAGACCATGTTCAACCTATCTGAGCAGGGACATCATTCATGAGTTAGTACTTAGGCAACATCTAAGCATTTGACCACAATTCTAACTCCGGAAGTTAAAAGGGCGATTTGTCATACGTACTAGACTCATGACGCATGCTTCTTACAACCTTTGTTATCTCATTTAAAACAATCCTAGAGAACTTATGAACAAATAAAATAAGCAGGCTACGGTCGTGTAGACGTCTACTTACTTCACCGTCCACTTCTCACATGTTTAAATGTTTTATTTAGAAATCTCATCTATTAGAACTTATGAACAAATAAAGTAAGCAGGCTACGGTCGTGTAGACGTCAACTCACTTCACTGCCCACTTCTAATAAGAGACTGCATTGTGGAGGTCTTGTTGATTTTAATTATAAAATCTTGCTTAGTCTTTTTCTTTTAAAAGGTTCTTATGCGGACAGATTATTTTATGATACATAAATTATGTCACATCTAAAATTCCATCATATTTCCCAACATGATCCCGGAATTTATTGACATAATTTAATATATAAAATAAATCACATAAAGCATGCTTTGAACAGTAAATAATAAAGCAGTAACATGCTTCCCTATTATCTACAACATGCTTTAAAATTAAATAATTAAAGCAATAACATGCTTTCCTATTATTTGCTAGTGCGCACATAATAAATCACATCATACGAGAAAATAATTAAATAAACAAATAAAAATTTCTCGTGGCCCCTTGATGCAATTACATGGGAAATGAAATTAAATCTATCTATTACACAATGATTTAATTCAATACAGATCTTCAAACTGGGCTCCCACTCTTTAACTTGAAATCTGCAATTTTGGGCTTGGAAAAAATACAGCAGTTTGGGCTAAGAATTTGTGAACCAGAGTTATCTGGCCCATTCAAAATAATTAAATTTGAATCTTGGGCCAACCCACATCACAATAGGATTTGAACATAACAAATTAGGGTTTCATAATTCAAAACCTTGAAACCAGCCCCAGGTCGCCGCCAGGCCCGCGTCTGAAACCCTAGTTGTTGCAACCGCCTCTTTCAACCCCAGAAACCCTAGCCACCTACTGCTACAGCCGCCACCGCTGCCGACGACCTGCACCACAGACTCGACGCCCACAACGATAGCCAGACCCGCGCAATACCACCGACTAGAGAGTCACCGTCGATCGCGGCTGCACACGTCTGCCCTGCTGCTGTCGCGATTCACGACTTCTGGTGCAGTCGCAGGTCACCACACATTCTCTGGCCAGCAGCGCCACTCGAACGCCACCTCCCACTGCCGTGTGCACAGGCGCACGGCCCTCGCCCTACCACAGCGACCCGTCGGCCGGATCCGACGACACCGGACACGCGAGAGAGAGAAGTTACGAGTTGCTGCACTGGCTGTGACCACCGCGAGCGGCTGCTGTTTACATGGATCGACCGTGTGCCGCCTGCATCGTCTGCCGGCGGTTGCTGCCGCCGTCCACTGCCGCGCGCCGCCTGCGCGGGGCTACTGCCTGATTTCAGCTCACCGGAACCACCAGAAACCACCATCTCTGTCGCTGATCTTGTTCTCTTTGTTCTTTGGTCTTGTTTCTCATTTTTTACAGATTGAATAGAAATAATACAATAGATCTAGTCTATTACATAATTTTTCTATCAATCTAATCACGGATTTTATCACGATTTAAAAACAAAACCAGAGAGAGGGGCCACGAGAACAAAAACATTCACGACAAAAATAAATCCATCCATGAACATACATATTTATTTAATCACAATTTATTCAAGATAGAGCCTAAGAACTAGAACCTCGCTCTGATACCAATTGTAGGATTCGAGTCTACAATAGACAACGCGAATTGCCACTTTAATTTGCCAAGGATCGTTCTTAGGATAACAAAAATAAATATAAATTAAATAAATCAGGCGGAACTAAGCATGCTCCTACAAAATTAATTGCAAAGGGATGGATCTAGGGAATACCTGAACTCTAGCGACTGATCTACAGATCTAGATCGATGACGGAGACTTGTTCCAACAGATCTGATCTTTTGATCTGTTCCCTTGCTCGATTCGGAAATCTGGTAAGGATACGCTACCGGATCTACAGCCGCCCACTCTCTCTCATTCTCTCTAGGGTTTCTAATTTTGAAAATTCAAACTTATGTGGGAAAATGAGAGATTTATATATTTATATAGATCTGGAGAATGGGCTATTAGGGTTTAATAAACCCTAATGGGCTCTGAGCAATGTTGGGCCAGACCAGGGATCAAATGCAAATAATAAAGTGGGTCTCCTATTAATTAATTCCATGTTCAACCCAGAACATAATTAATTAATAAACATTAATTTATGCCACCAGAGAATTAATGTTGACCTACCCCTTTATTACCACGTTATTAGGAACGAGTTGCATTGACTTGGTTAATCCCCAAATTTAAGGTTTCAGACATTCATTAATTAATTCAGCGTATGACAATTAGCTGTAATTAATTAATCTCTTATTATTCCTGAGTAGTACCACTCAACCCTTATCGCTTATGCTTGAATCAATGATTCAGCCTGCAGGACTTAGCATAACGAACCTCGTGAGCTTCCCAGGGAATGTCACCATCCTGAAACGGATATGGTTATCTAGATCCAGCCTGAGGAAACCCCACACAAACTGCCATCACCCAAGATGCAGATATACGAGTACATGTAAGACTCTCCACCATAGCAAGTCAAAGTGACAGTCAACCCATGTGTGCCCCTCATCTTTCAATAGACTTTAGATCCAACCAAGTTACCGAGATCTTTACTCATTCATATGTCAAGTAGAATGGTTCATCTCACTGTTGATCCTATCAATATATTGAGATGTTACGGTCACACAAAGCAGTCAAGATAAACCACTTATGGACTTGTGTGCCGCAGCCTAAACCGACAGCCAAACCAGAAATTGTCTCAGCTGTGATAACTGTTTATATCTCGCTAGGTCGAACGATCTATACGATCTTCTGTGATCTCTTACACACCGTATGATCTCCCTATCGACGAGATAACTGGATGTGTTTGTTCGCATCGTATGATTGTTAATTTAGACAGGAGTTGTTTATTGCAAGTCATTAATGATTACCAGTATATCAAACATAGTGTTTCCCAATATACCAATAATAATACTTTTATGTATACAAGTCAAACATAAGTCCTACGTCCACTCTTCGGAAATTAATCCGGTAATTCACTAACTAATGAAGTTTACACTCCTCACAATCTATAGTCAATCACTGCGAAATCCATCGTTCGCAGTAAATTGGATCACTCGCCCATGTAGTTGATCTTCACTCCTTCTTCAGTTCCTTGAATCCAGGTAGGCACCTCGAAGTCTTCTCATAACTGGTGGTCGTCGTAAATGGATTGAGGACATACCTCCCTTCTCCTTATCCGGTAGATAGATGGTTGAGTTCTTCCCAGAACACTCGAGAAACGACAGTAGCCCATAATAACCTGTTCCTCCTCAGAGAACCAAGCTGTTGTGTACTTACTTTGAAAAGTAAGAACACCAACGATGAAGACTAAGTCGTTTAGACTTAATCCTCATGTACAGATAGTCACACGGTGAATCACAAGCGATTCAGTAAGCTAGTGAGCCTCGTGTTCAAGTATTGACACACGAAGTAATTGTTGTTCGCTTGAGAGCTTTGAATGCTTCGAGCTTTCAGTTTGGCAGAGTACTGACACTTGTTCAATTAATTCAGATGTTAATCTCTCTTGTCCTTCTGCTATTTCTAGGTGACTCTCTAAAAATAGTCGGTAGAGACAAAGGGGATGATGTCCAATCAATGGCCATTCTTTTCTGATGTTGCAGACCTACTACACTGATTTTTCTGAACACTGTCATGCTTTTGCAGAGGCATTTTTGTCTTGTTTGTTTCAGACTTTGAACAACGTTGTACTGCAGTTATAACTGTGTGAATCTTTGTTCCTTATCATTGAGTCTTCAATGCCCTTTATGACTGCTTGGCTCCTTGTTTTTCACATGTTACCTTTGGTGTAAAAATGTGCTTATCTGAAACTGTGAGTTGCTCTCGGCAGTTTCTCTCATCTTTGTCTATAGAAACCTGTAACCATAGTTCTCATTGTTGATTCATCCTTAGCAGTTTCAAAACTACATGCACAGTTTTCTCGCATATTACTTCTTGAACTACTCTCACAGTTTTCTTCGATCTTCCTGTTCGGATAGCTTCATCTTCAAAAACTACTCCGCAGTTTTTGGCAGTTTGCTTCTCCCAAACTCTTACAACTCGATCATCTTATACAAGGATTACATGAAGTAATAACGCTAAGGCCTATACCTTGGTACACAGTTTTGACACATCAAAACATCAGTTTAAAGGCGGAATATATACATCAACATCTAACAATAATAATAATAATATTTAATTAAAAAATAGGTACCAAGGAAACTTCTCACTGGCTATGCGGTTGGCAGCCGTGTCCCGATTACCACCAAATCAATGGTTTAGGTAATAACACTAATTAACTAAACAAATATGTATTTTAGGTTTCGGTAATAACACTTAATATCTATACAAAGATGTTATTTTGTAGGTGACTCAATTTATTTGTGTAACTAATCGATGTGGAATATTAAAATGGCTCATTATTTATAGATGTTTTCATTTATGTGTGTTTTATTCTTTATCAATGTGGGTTACTTTATTATGTAAGATAATAACTTTTAAAAAAATTACTCATTTTTTGTTATTATTTTTTCTTCTAACCATTTTCTTTTTTTAAAAAAACTATTTTTTATTATTATTTTCTTCTAACTCAATTTTCTCATATGATCTTATCAATTCATTACTTTTTTTTTATCATCATCAAACTAAAATTTTTATTTATTTTTGTTTAAATATTATTATCTCTTATGTTCTGTCATTCTACATTTATAAGTGCAATAATATAATATAGATTAATTTTTTAATAACTATACACAACTAAGTAAAATGCCCATATATATCAAAATTTAAATTAAAGGAATTGCAATTGTGAATCATTATAATACCAAAATATGACTCAACTAATATCATTTATGTTCTAATAATCACTTTTCAATATAAAAAATAATTATGATAATTTACATCATAACAATCAAACTATAAAAAAATAAATATTAAAAATAAAAATAATAATGTACTAATAATTATTAAAAATTCAATTTAGTTTTTATTCTTAAAATGTCTCAATAACAAAAATAATTTGAACGAGGGAGAATAAAGAATTAAAATTAGAAAAATATTAGATATGAACATTTATTGAAATAAATGTATAGGATTAATACTGTTATTAATAATATTTATATTATTTAAAATCAAAATAATATTTATATATTCGGTACGGTGTGTAGACGGTAAACCCTATATTTTAGAATCTCATACTATTACCGTACCGTAGATTTTTGGTATAGTAAGATACCGTACTGTTAATAACGGTATATAAAGATTTCAGTATTTTTGATATTTTTTTATACAATATGTATGATATATCGGTTTTTCAGTATTTTCCCCACCCCTAGATGCTACCCCCTCGGGGTCGATAGGTGTTGAGGAATCAGAGAGGTGTGTTGTCAATTGACCTGAAGGAGGTGAAGTGTCGACCTCAGATTCGAGCACTGGCTTGTTTCACCCTCTAGAGGTCGACAAGGAGTCGAAACAAGATGAGATCAAACCCCGTGATTCAGTTCGTACCACTGTAGTCCTTTTTCTAGCACACTAGATACTTTTCTGATGCAATAAAATAAAGATTTTGGGGTTAGTTCTGATTTTGGCGGGGTCGTTGCGGATGGTAGTCGTTGCTCCTTCTTCGGGATCATCCGGCTAGGGTTTCAATCGGGTCCAACATCTTTCTTGTTGGTGGTAGCGAAGGAAGCAACAGTGGTTTCGGCTTTGGCGGGGTAGTTAAATTAGGACTTCTACCTGTCTTTCGTATTTTGCACTTGGTTCGGCACTTGCCTCCTTGAGCTCCTTCTGGATCTTTATTGTCAGCTTCATGGTCGCTCGCGGGAACTGGATCCAATAGGGGATTCGTGTGTCGGGACCCTATTCTGGGCTCATGGTCCTTTCGTATGATCTTTTATGAGCCGCTCGGGTTTGGGTCGGTGGAATGGCGTTTTGGGCTTGTAACCCACAAGTCTTGACTTTGAGTAGTGGGCCTGTACTGATTTAGCCCAATCTAATTTGGGGTCCAATAGATGTCAAAATAATTATCATTTGATAAATGAATCCTAGCATGCTCCTATGAATTTAATGCGAAGGAGTTAGGATTACCTTTTTAATTGCATATCTGAATTTTCTTCGCGTTGAATTCAAATTCGATTCCACCACACGTATCAATTAAATTTGCAGAACAAGAAATTAATATTTTGTAATATTAATTCAAGATTTAATTGAAAAGGAGAAGAGAATGAAGGAATTTGATGTTCTCCAGCTTAGGCCTTCAGATCTGTATTCTTTTGCATTCAATCTTGCTATCGGTGAGGATTCCACAAGATTGTACTGCACGAGACGGAGTCAAATTTCTTCTCTCTCACTGCAGGTACGCGCCGCCTCTCTCTCTCTCTCTCTCTCACTCTAGGGTTTCAATTGGTGTGACTTATAAAATCTGAGAGGAGAGTGGACTATTTATAATACTAGGGTAAAAACCCTAATGGGCTCTAATAGGCAATTAATTTGGGTCAGATCTGGGACCTAATGCAAATAATAAAGTGGGCCTATGAATTAATTAATTCCCATGTCCACAACCCCGGACACAATTAATTAATTAATATGAATTCTTTTTTACCACATAATTAATACAAACCTACCCCTTGATTACCACATTATGAGAACAGACTGCATTAACTTGATAAATCCCCATATTTAATGTTACTGGAAATTCATTGATTAATTGGAGCTTCTGACATGCTTCACACAATTAATTAATTTCTTATTTTCCTGAGCAGTACCACTCTAACATTATCACCCGTGCTTGAACTTAATCAGCCTGCAGGATTTTAGCACGATGAACCTTATTGATCTTCTTAGGGAATGTCCCCATCTTGTTACTCGGATATGGTAATCTAACTCCAGTCGTCTGAATGTTCTACACGAGCTGCTATCACCTAAGATGCGGGTATACGAGCATGTTACTCATGCTCTCCACTATGGCAATCAAAGCAACAGTCAACCCGTGCATACCCCTGAACCTTCGTTAAGGTTTAGATTTAATCAAGACACGAGATCTTGTATTCTCTTAAGTTAGATAGAAGAACACATATCGTTGTGGTCCAATCAATACACAACCACAGGTACGTACCAGCATATCAAGTGATCAAGATAAATCACTTCTACCCGACTATGTTGCAGCCTACACTGACAGACTTATCTTTAATGCTGTCTCGATAGTGATAATTATATTTATATCTCGCTAGGTCAAGCGATCCATACGGTCTTTTGCGATCCACAACACACCGTATGACCTCCCTATCGACGAAATAAGAGGATACTATTGTTCTCACATGTAAGTTTGTTTACAGATAGGAAATAAAGTTGAATGTATACACACTGTAATAAATGCTTTCAGTATACAAAACCCAACACATTCAAGTTTAATGCAACCCGTTCCATTATAATGTGGTAATAAAGGGGTGAGTCAGCATTGATTTTTTTTTTGTGAAGGAAAATTAATGTTTTATTAATTAATTATGTTCTGGATTGGACAAGGAAGAATTAATTCATAAGGAGGACACACTTTATTATTTGTATTTGGTCCCTGATCTGACCCGCAAACTACTTGAGCCCATTAATGCTAGGGTTTGCAAACCCTAACACTATATACAACCTTATCTCTGCATATACAATATAATATATAAAATACAATATTCAGTACATGAGTACACAATAGTGAGGGAAACGGCGGCGGCTACACCAATCAAGAAAGTTGATCGATTTTCTTAAAGATTTGGTTGGAACACAATAGTGTATCCTCACCAGATCTACGAGGATCAAGGGATACAAATCATAAGATTAGATCTGTTGGAACACAACAGCATTGATTGGATCCCCACATCCCGAATCCATCGCCACCATCATTCAGATTCAAGAAATCAGAAGCTGGAGTTCAAGTATTTCGTTAATCCATCCTCTGCAATCAAATATTAGGAGCATGCATAGGGTTCACCTGGTTTATTCAATCTATATTTATTTTTGATATCTAAATAACGATCCAAAGGGATAAAATAATAAAAGATAATTCACATTATTTGTTGTAGACTCAATTCCTGCATGGAGGTGATCTAACTCCTCAAGAGAGGATTCCTTACCAAATTCATGATCGGGAAGGGAAAGAAGACGTGGACCTAGGGGAAGCAACCCGAGGATAAGGACAAAGATACGACCCAGTGATGGGTTTTGTATACTGAAAGCATTTATTACAATGACTATACAACGGTTTATTTCTCCTATCTGTTAACAATCGTACGTGTATGAACAATGGTATCCTCTTGTCTCACCGATAGGGACGATCATATGGCGTGTTGTAGATCGCAGAAGACAGTATGATTGATAAACACTCATTTTTGCATTTTTACTGATGTGAATCTGATCACTTTTGACTGCAAACTAAACCATTTCTGAGGAATTTATTTGTTACTTTTGATCTTTCAAAGATTATTACGTTTGGGTTAGTTTGTGGTTGTTTATGCAGATTTCACGCACAATTGAGCCGTTTACAAGATTTGACCAAATATCATAGGGCCAATCGGTGCTAACTTGCATCGGGAAAGTGAAGAAGTGAGAAGAGACCGAAGAAAAGGCAGAAATCCTGTTCGAAACATTTTCGGCGACCAAATTGCATTTTCGGCGATCGCCAATTTTCGCAACCGGGTCGCCGAATTTGTATTTTCAGCCAGTTGAATACGGCACAAATTCGGCGACCCAATTTCATTTTTGGTGATTGCCGATTTCGTCCCCGGGTCGCCGATTTCGTAATTTCACGGAATTTCCTTCGGCGCAACTTTGGCGACCCACTTACAAACTCGGCGATCGCCGAACGGGTAATTCTGACGAGTTTTGGCCCAGAAATCATATCTTTTCGAGATTTGAAGATCCCCAAGTATAAATATGACGTCCCTGAACCTAAAAAAGGTTCCTTCACATTATTTTCAAGCAAGAAAACACTGGAATCCTAGTTTCTCATATTTTCTAAACTTGATCTCGTTAATTGTCCTTTTAAATAATTACTTTTCAAACTGCCTAGTTTAAATAAATCAAACTCTTTTACCGAATCGTCTAGATAGTAGTACGATATTCATGTTTTAGTGCTTGATTATATTTCGATCCTGCAATCCTTGAGATTCGATAATTTATTACTTGCCCACTGCAGTGATCTGTACACTTGCAGCTATAGCGTGTTGAAAAACGCGCTATCAAGTTTTTGGCACCGTTGCCGGGGATTGCACAGATTTATAATTAACACTAATTCTGATATTACGCTATTTACTCTAGATTTTAGTTTTACGTATTGCTATTTTATTTTCCAATTTCTTTGTTGTGTTGTTCACTGTGTGCTCTCCTGCAGGTAGTATATGCGAACCAGGCCAAAAGGTCCAGCTCTTGAACCCATAGATCCGGAGATCGAATCTACCTGTCGAAGGAACAGTGCACGAAGAAAGTTAGCATTTACTATGGCTGACGATCAGGCGACACAGATTGCTGAGCTGCAGAGACAGCTGCAGGAGATGAATCTAAGGCTGCAACAACAAAATCCTCCAGAACTGCCGAGACAGCCTACTATTGATGAGATGTACGAGCCTATGACTGATAGGCATCGTAATGCGGACTTTGGACTGAAGGTGAACACACCTAATTTTGAGCTGAAGACTGGTCTGATACACACCGCTCAACAGAACCAGTTTGGGGGATTTCCGTCTGAAGATCCTCATTTGCACGTCCAGAAATTTCTGCTCCTCTGTGACACAGTCAAGCAGAATCAGGTGCCAATCGACTACATCCGGCTACACCTTTACTCATTCACACTGCGAGACAGAGCTCTGTCATGGTATCTGTCACTGGACCGCAGTGAGATCTCATCCTGGGAGGAGCTCTGTAAACTATTCCTGATTCAGTTCTTCCCGCCGAGTAAGACCATCCAACTTCAGATGCAGATAGGCCAGTTCAGACAGTTCTCGGGGAAAACTCTTTATGAGGCATGGGAACATTTCAAGGAGTTACTTCGCTCCTGCCCATGCCATGGATATACTGAAAAACAACAAGTCTGCTATTTCTATGTGGGGCTTGATGAGGAGACTCAGAAGCATGTCAGAGCATCAGCTGGAGGATCCATTACTGCTAGACCTCCACATGAAGGACTACAACTGCTGGAAACAATGGCGAAGAGTGAATTTAATTGGCCAGCAGACAGAAAGGAGCGCAGGATGATAGCAGCGGCCGATGATACTGGGGACCTAGCTGCTGAAATAAAATTGATGAGACAGGAGGTAGCTGCTTCTACGAAGTCTTTGGAGATCCGCCTCGCCAAGCTAGAGAATAATCCTCCTCAGCATGGATTTGAGCAGGGAATCGAGATGCAAATGGAGGACATCAATTATGTGAACCAAAGGAATTTCAACAACAACAGAGGATATCCGACGGGGAACATGACTTATCATCCTAACAACCGGAACCACCCAAATTTCTCCTATGAGAATCCCAACAACTCCCTGCAGCCTCCGCCTGGGTTTGCTGCAAATCAAGGGGTGACAAATGAACCCAAGGAGCCGAGTATGAGAGAGCTCCTGACTCAGTTCATCTCAGCCTCCAATACCAAGAACACAAAAATGGAAGGAGAAATTTCTCAGCTACAGACTGGTATGGGGGAGATGGGGAAGCACATGAAGCAGATGGACACTCAGATATCTCAGATTGCCAATATTCTGGGAAATCAGCATACTCCTGGACAATTTCCCAGTAACATTGTTGTAAATCCCAAGGACCACTGTAACGCCATCACTACTCGCAGTGGGAAGGGATATGAGGGGCCATCTATGCCTGTCGACACATCACCCGTACAACATGAAGTTGTACAGCCTGCTCCTGTTCTTCCTGAAGAAGAACAGACTCAAAAGAGCAAGGGAACCTGTCCTGAAGACAGTCCCAAGCCAGCCGGTCCAGTAGCTGTGCCCTTTCCACAGCGTTTCGCCAAAAAGTAGAAAGAGGAGAGATATAAGAGATTTCTGGAGCACATGAAGAAAATTCAGATTAATCTCCCTCTGATTGAAGTTGTGCAGGAAATTCCTGGGTACATGAAATTTTTGAAGGATATGGTTACCCAGAAGAAGCCGTTCGGGGCATTCGAGACAGTCAATTTGTTTGAAGAATGCAGCGCAATTATTCAGAAGAAAATGCCGATAAAGAGGGCTGACCCGGGCTGCTTCTCCATTACCTGCATAATTGGTGGACAGACTTTCGAGAAAGTCTTATGCGATTCAGGGGCTAGCATTAATCTGATGCCCCTCTCTATTTTTAATAGACTGAGAATCGGCGACATTAAACCGACCACCATTCGACTTCAGATGGCTGACAGGTCGGTGAACTACCCTAAAGGGGTAGTAGAGAATGTATTAGTGAAGGTTGGGGAATTTATTTTCCCTGCTGATTTTGTGGTCCTAGATATGAAAGAGGACAGCAATATTCCACTGATACTTGGGAGGCCCTTCCTCAATACTGCTGATGCACTGATAGACATCAAAAAGGGAGAGCTTACCTTGAGGGTGAACGATGAGGAAATCACTTTCTCTATCTACAAGGCATGGAGCGACATGATTCTGATGACTGCTATGAAGAGTGTGACATGGTCCAGGTTTTGTACCCCTTCGACTCTTCTATTATTTCCACTGATTCTTTAGATTATGGTGTGCAAAACTCTGTTTATTCTTGCGATGATCTATATGAAGTTTGTGATGAGCTGCTAGAGTCTGTTCTAGCACTAGATGATGCAGGTGAAAAGAATCAGATGGAAAGCGCAAATTTTCTGAAGTTGATGAGTGAGGAGGAAGAAGAAGAAGCCCCGTAAGAAAGCTCTACAGCAAGAGGAGAAGAAAGAGCCACCTGTGCTAGAGCTGAAGCCTCTACCGGACCACCTGAGGTATGCATACTTGGGGGAAAATGACACTTATCCGGTAATCGTATCTGCTACCCTATCTACTAGTCAATTAGATAGATTATTGAGGGTATTGAGAGACCACCAATCTGCTATTGGGTGGTCATTATCTGACATCAGGGGTATTAGCCCTTCTATCTGTATGCACAGGATCCTACTTGAGGATGGATATAAGCCCAAGGTGCAACCGCAAAAAAGGTTAAATCCAATTATGCAGGAAGTGGTGCGGAAGGACGTGATGAAGCTTCTGGACGCTGGCATGATCTATGCCATTTCAGACAGTGAATGGGTAAGCCCCACCCAAGTGGTGGCCAAAAAGGGGGAAACGACTGTCATTACGGACGAGAGTGGCCAGGAGATCGCTCACAGGCCTGTCACAGGCTGGAGGATGTGCATCGACTACAGAGCACTTAACAGTGCTACACGTAAGGACCACTTTCCCTTACCCTTCATTGATCAGATGCTGGATAGGTTAGCGGGGTATGAATTTTATTGTTTCTTAGATGGTTATTCTGGTTATAACCAAATAGCGATAGCCCCTGAGGACCAGCATAAGTCTACCTTTACATGTCCGTATGGTATATTTGCTTATAGACGCATGTCTTTTGGTTTATGTAATGCTCCTGCTACATTTCAAAGATGCATGATGTCTATTTTTAGTGGACTCGTAGAAAATATTATGGAAGTTTTTATGGATGATTTTTCTGTGTTTGGTCATTCATTTGATAACTGTTTGGCAAACCTGATTACTGTTCTGCAGCGCTGTCAAGAGACTAACCTGGTTTTAAATTGGGAAAATGTCATTTTATAGTGCGAGAGGGCATTGTCCTCGGTCACAAAGTCTCTGCTGCAGGTTTAGAGGTAGATCGTGCCAAGATTGTGGCAATCTCAAAGCTGCCACCCCCCACCAATGAGAAGTCGGTGAGGAGCTTTTTGGGTCATGCAGGCTTCTACCGGAGGTTTATAAGGGAGTTTTCTAAAATCTCTAAACCTCTGAGTTCTTTACTTATGAAGGATGCAAAATTCGTTTTTTATGAACACTGTTTGCAGGCCTTTGAGAAGCTGAAGTTGGCCCTCACAACCGCTCCAGTACTTATCTCACCAGACTGGTCAGAGCCCTTCGTCCTGATGTGCGACGCCAGCGATACTGCAGTTGGGGCTGCCTTGGGTCAGACAAGGAACAAGATTTTCAGAGTCATCCACTACGCCAGCAAGACATTGGATGAAGCCCAGGTCAATTACACTACCACTGAGAAAGAGCTTCTAGCAGTGGTCTTCGCCTTTGACAAGTTCCGGGCATATTTGGTTGGGGCAAAGACGGTGGTTTACACGGATCATGCTGCGATCCGCTATCTGTTTGCAAAGAAGGAGGCAAAGTCGAGACTAATCCAGTGGATCCTGTTACTGCAAGAATTTGACATGGAAATCAAGGACCGGAGAGGTTGTGAAAATGTGGTAGCAGACCACTTGTCAAGGCTGGAAAATCCGGTGGGAGGAGATGATCCCCGGATAAAAATTACTGAAGTGTTTCCAGATGAGCAGCTGCTAGCTGTGGAGGAGGTAGATCCATGGTATATGGATCTGGCAAATTATTTGGTTGCAGGTGTTCTACCACCTGATCTGTCCTCACACCAGAAGAGAAAGTTCTTGCATGACTGCAAGTTCTACTATTGGGATGAGCCATTTCTCTACCGCCGCTGTGCTGATATGGTAATCAGGCGGTGCATCGGGATGCAAGAGCGCGAGCAGATAATGGGGGACTGTCATTTGTCCCCATATGGAGGCCACTGCGCGGCGAATAGAACAGCAATAAAAATCCTTTCCAGCGGATTTATTGGCCTACTATTTACCGCGACTGTCAGAAGTTCGTGGCTGGATGCGAAAGATGTCAAAGGATGGGGAATATCTCAAAGAAGGACGAGATGCCCCAGAAGTACATGCTGGAGATCGAGCCTTTCGATGTATGGGGCATTGATTTCATGGGACCATACCCTAAGTCTCATGGATATCAATACATCTTACTGGCTGTGGACTAGGTGACCCGGTGGGTTGAAGCCATCCCAACTGCCACAAATGATTCTAAGGTGGTGCTCAAGTTCTTACAAAAGAACATTCTGACTCAGTTTGGAGCACCTCGAGCACTATTGAGTGATGGAGGGTCACACTTCAAAAACAAGTGGCTGGGGAGTTTGTTAGCAAAATATGGAGTGCATCATAAAATCACTTCTCCATATCACCCCCAAGCCAATGGACAAGCAGAGTTGGCCAACAGAGAAATCAAGCAAATCCTAGAAAAATCTGTAGTTTCTAGGAAGGATTGGGCCACTCGCTTGGACGACGCTCTATGGGCATACAGAACTGCATTCAAGACTCCGATTGGTATGTCACCATATCAGTTGGCATTCGGAAAATCATGCCACCTTCCAGTTGAGCTGGAACATAGAGCATACTGGGCAGTCAAGAAAATTAACTGGGATCTGAAGACTGCAACTGAGCAGAGAACTGAGCTTGAAGAATTCTGGACTGAAGCATACGAGAGTTCGAGGCTGTACAAGGAGCACGTCAAGAGATTTCACGATCAGCGCATTCGCCCCCGTGACTTCACGCCGGGGGATCAGGTACTTCTATTTAATTCTCGTCTCCGTTTGTTTCCTGGAAAACTTAAATCTAAATGGACTGGCCCATATGTGATTCATAAAGTGAATTCTAATGGCACTGTAGAGTTGCTAGGTTCTGATAGCACACACTTCACTATCAATGGTAACCGAGTCAAAACGTATGTTCAGTATGAGTCTGTGTCGTTTGTCTGTGAACTTCACCTAGCCGAACCATAGGATGTATGTTGCTGCGTCTAGCTACAGACGTTAAATAAAGCGCTTGTTGGGAGGCAACCCAACCTGTAATTGAGTTTATTGCATTGTTTTAAGCAATTTAGCATCTCCTTATTCCATTTTTTTCCACATTGTGCGTTCATGTTTGGTTGTTGAGTTAATGGGTGCAGGTGAGGAGTTCGAAACGCGAGGAAATGCCAGAAAAAGCAAAAACGACGACCCATTTACACTTTCGGCGATCGCCGATCGTG
Source organism: Plectranthus barbatus (assembly GCA_026898455.1). Lineage (NCBI taxonomy): Eukaryota > Viridiplantae > Streptophyta > Magnoliopsida > Lamiales > Lamiaceae > Plectranthus > Plectranthus barbatus. The sequence goes on from JAPKLW010001252.1 coordinate 187,689, forward strand.
AAACCTGGGTCGCCGAGTTCGTCGTCAAAATTTTTCAGGTTCGAAGCAAAATCGGCGACCCAAAAACGATTTCGGCGATCGCCGATTTCGTTGGTTTGGTCGCCGAAATTGCAAATTTTTATTTTTGCTTCGGTACAAAATCGACGACCCATTTACATTTTCGGCGATTGCCGAAAGTGTAAACGGGTCGCCGAAATTGTATTTTTCCTGAAATTGGTTCGAACCAATTTCGGCGACCCAAGAACAAAATCGGCGATTGCCGTACGCTTTCTGGGTCGCCGAAATTGTAAATCAGACGGGTTTTTAAGTTCGAAAACCCCCTCTTTCCCTCACAATTCTCTCTGTCTCAAAAACCCATCAAACCCACGAAAATCTCCAACCCAAATTCGACTTCCACACCCGTTTATTTCGCAAATCGTTCAACACACGGCCTACCCATCCCAAATAAATGATTCCCATCCGATTACTTTCCCAAATTTCGTTCAAAAACACCAAATTCCCAAATTCTAGGGTTTAGATCTTTTCTTCAAATTCAAGGTAATCTTCTTCATTCTCATGTCTATTTCAATTTCGTACACATGTTTCATCGTTTCGTTGATAATGTAGGTTGCATTGTGGTTTATTTGCTTAAATTTTTCATTTTTTTTTTTAGTACTTTGAGTTAATTATCATGTTTCAGCATATGTATGGTATTGGAATAATTGTTTAGCAAATTCTAGGGTTCATGCATTGATTTGGGATGTGGTGTAGGCAAGTTTGAACTTTACTAGCCCAGGACTTTGATTTTCTGGAAATAGGATTGAATTATGAATCACTCAAATTACTTGTATAGTTGATTGAGTTTGAGGGATATATTTGCGAATGTGGAATGTTGATGGATATGAGATTGTGGTATGACCGAGTATACATGTCTACGTGGTATTTGGAGTTCGGAGTTGTTGTACGTTTAGTTTAATTGCATGCTTCTCTTTTTCGTGTTATTGGTTCTGAGTTATGTTTTTTTTATCTAGCAGATTCGAAATGGCACCTCGACGCCGCGTTCCTTCCACAAGGCCGGAGAGCTATGGAATCATTATCCAAGGTTTAGACCTTCATCACAAATTCAAGGCCTTGGTTGAAAAAGGGGTTGAGGCGACTCAATACCCGGATGTCGACACTCTCCGGACACTGGGACTCTACGACAATGTCAAGGAGCTCCTCTCCAACATTGGATGGACCCCTCTTCTGGAACTTGAGGATCCCACTTACTGGCGTTTCACACTGGAGATCCTCACCACCTTCGAGCTCTCCACTACCGGCCGGAACACACCAACAGGAGCCACCTTCGGGGCCCTTAATGCAGATCGCACTCTAACCACGAAGGAGATAAACAGAGCATTCGGGGTCCCAGACATTGGCGTGTACACCAAGCCGAGGGGATTCGATCCCAAAGTTTTCTGGCGCACCATTTGCGCCGAGGGCAGCCCAGCTTGGGAATCCGGCAAATGCAAAGCTTCAATGATCCGGAACCTATCTTCCGGATAATCCAGCGGATTCTGGCGCACACACTTTTTGCCAGGAAAGACAATAGCTCGATGAGGGACGTCGAGCTTATGGCGATCTATTGCATGCTTCATGAGCAGCATCTTAACTTCGCCCAGCTCTTTCTATTGCAGTCCAGTCGAGCATCTTGTGCTAGCCGGGGCCCGATTTGCATCGGTGGGTTGTGGACCCACCTCATTCTTTCCATGGAGATTGACCCGGGGGAGCACCACGCCGAACCAGTTACAAAGCTCACAATTAAAAAGCTGGTTGCTCTCCGGTTCCTTCAGACCGGTCACCCGCCCTATCTCTTCTGTCAGCGCTCACCACCACCCTTCCCACTACCGAATCCCGAGCTCACTAATGTAGGGCTTCGCAGATACCGCCAGAATTGGAAGTTGGATACTTTAGCACATGCCGAGGCGGTCCAGTCTGCCACAGATGCTATGGCGAGACAGTCTCTTGGGGGAGTGGACAATGATGAGGGTGGAGAGGATAGAGAGGATAGCGACGATGGAGAGGATGACGAGGACACCGGCGGTCATGACCATGATCAGGGAGATGACGACGAGCAGCCGCGCTTCCTACTGACGGGAAGCATGCATCAGGGCGGCACTTCTCAGGGCGGTCCATCCACAGCCAGCACATCGCAGGGGGGCACATTCCATGAGACCCCGAGGGGGGGTGCCTCCACCTTTTACGAGCGTCGCACACATCGTGTGGCGTTCGAGCAGCGGCTGGATAATCTGGAGCGTCAGTGGAGCGACTGGCACACCCAGTTGCAGGGTTTAGCAGCAGCTCAGGCCCCATACTCCACTGAGCGCTGATCCTTCGAGGATGAGCAGAGAGCGCAGTGGTCTGCGCAACAGCGCCATTTCGACCGAGAGAAGAAGCAGTGGGCGGCGCAACAGCGCCACTTTGAGTTGGAGCGGGAACAATGGCGACGCCAGCAAGAGGCGGAGGATCAGATGCGACAGTTCATGACCCGTTTCCCACAGTATTGGCCCCCACCACAGTGAGGTTTCCACACATCTCCGTGATCTTTTTCCCACAAACTTATTCTATCATGTGTATTGAATAAGTTTGGGGGGGATGTGATCGGTCGATTTGTGTGTCTTTTCTACTCTTTACCTCCTTTTCTTTTACTGCTCACTCTGCTCTTATCTGTATTTTACTGTATTCGAACCTATTTGTCTAAGTTGGAACTAGTAACTTGTACTAATTTGTACCATTTATTTTATCAAGTTTAAATCCTGTTATTGTTAATTGTTATTGAGTCTGGATTGGGAATCGATAATCATATTGATATCTGTCTTGGATAAAGTTGGTACTTGGTGGTGATTTATCTGCATTACTGATCTAGTTCATGATGACAAATTTTTCCTTCTCGTGAAACTTACGCTCATAACTTGCACATGATTTTATGAAGTGTCGATGGTTGTGGAATTGATTTTGGCCTTTGGAATATGCTCATAGCCATGTGAGAAATTTTGAGCATGTGTTGTTTTGTTTCGGAGTGAGTCACTGTATGATGTACCTCTAGAACTTGCTCGGGTTTCTGTCTTAAAACTGCAATAGGGGAGGCCAAGAATTTAGAAATGATTTTAGGCAATCGTTTCATAGCCATGTTAAACTCAAACACTAACCTAATACATACTCCCTTGTTAGCCCAGTTGAGCTTGAATACCTTTCTTTCTTAACCAGGATGATAGGAGGTGTGGATGCAATTGTAAGGGTATCTATTGATGATAGGTGGTGAGATTGAAGAGTCGTGTGATATTGAATTGCCCAAAACCTTGGGATGGGAATTGTTCTGGATTCATTTATATATATATATATATATATATATATATATATATATATATATAAAAGAGAGAAAAAAAAAGAGAGAGAGTCATGTGTTTGTTGAAATAATGAAAGCACAAAGCGTGCACAATTTATTGTTGAGTTCATGAAATACACAAGAGGTGTATAGTGTTATTATTGTTGAGTCAGAATCCTAATGAAGTGTGTTTATAGGATGCGTAATCAGTTGTTCAAGTATTGTATAATGTTTAAGTCAAACAGTGAATGAAGAGGTATGTGATTAGGAATTAGTTGGGTGAATGAAGTTATAAGGATGAATATGCTCAGTCACTTAGCCAAAATATTCCATACCCCTCACCAATGTGCCTACATTAGAACCTGTACTAAAGACCTTTCTGATCTTTATTCTAGCATTCCCGGAGATCAGTGGAGAGTTTAGACAATGAGCAAGCCTATGGTAGGGAAGTTATACAGTTGACAATTGAGAGTACACACAAGCCAACTTGAGCGAAAAAGTTGAGTGATACACTACTCTTATCTTGTGAGGAGCAGATTTCTAGTGGCCAAGATTAAAACTGTGATTGTTTGCACTAAGTTTATGATTGTTGCAGTATTTGTGTGAGAATCACAACCCCATTTTGTGTCTGAAATGATTTTTGATCAGTCAATGCACTCCTCGTGTTTATTCTTTTCTATTTAAGTTCTCTTCATTGTTCGAGGACGAACAATAGTTTAAGTTTGGGGGGTTGATAAACACTCATTTTGTGCATTTTTACTGATGTGAATCTGATCACTTTTGACTGCAAACTAAACCATTTATGAGGAATTTATTTGTTACTTTTGATCTTTCAAAGATTATTACGTTTGGGTTAGTTTGTGGTTGTTTATGCAGATTTCACGCACAATTGAGCCGTTTACAAGATTTGACCAAGTATCATAGGGCCAATCGGTGCTAACTTGCATCGGGAAAGTGAAGAAGTGAGAAGAGACCGAAGAAAAGGCAGAAATTCTGTTCGAAGCATTTTCGGCGACCAAATTGCATTTTCGGCGATCGCCGTTTTCGCAACCGGGTCGCCGAATTTGTATTTTCAGCCAGTTGAATACAGCACAAATTCGGCGACCCAATTTCATTTTCGGCGATCGCCGATTTCGTCCCCGGGTCGCCAATTTTGTAATTTCATGGAATTTCCTTCGGCGCAACTTCGGCGACCCACTTACAAACTCGGCGATCGCCGATCGCGTTTTATGGGTCGCCGAACGGGTAATTCTGATGAGTTTTGGCCCAGAAATCATATCTTTTCGAGATTTGAAGATCCCCAAGTATAAATAGGACGTCCCTGAACCTAAAAAAGATTCCTTCACATTATTTTCAAGCACGAAAACACTGGAATCCTAGTTTCTCATATTTTCTAAACTTGATCTCGTTAATTGTCCTTTTAAATAATTACTTTTCAAACTGCCTAGTTTAAATAAATCAAACTCTTTTACCGAATCGTCTAGATAGTAGTACGATATTCATGTTTTAGTGCTTGATTATATTTCGATCCTGCAATCCTTGAGATTCGATAATTTATTACTTGCCCACTGCAGTGATCTGTACACTTGCAGCTATAGCATGTTGAAAAACGCGCTATCAATGATCACTTGACCTAGTGAGACATAAACCTGATCACAGCCGAGACAGCGTATGAGGATACGTCTGTCCGGATGGTTGCGGCATTGTCGGAATAAGTAGTCTGTCTTGGTTACTTGACATGCTGGTACTCAGAGGTGGCGTATTGATGGACCGCAGTGAGATATATTCGTCTGTCTGAAATCAGCGAATAAAAGATCTCGTTATATTGATTGAGTCCAAACCCTAACGAAGGTTCAGGGGTTTGCACGGGTTGACTGTTGCTTTGACTTGCTATGGTGGAGAGCCTAAGTAACGTGCTCGTATATCCGCATCTTGGGTAACAGCAGTTCGTGTAGTACCACCTGAGACTGGACTTAGGTAACCATATCCGAGTAATAGGATGGGGACATTCCCTGAGGAGCTCAATAACATTCATCGTGCCAAAGTCCTGCAGGCTGATTAAGTTCAGGCACGAGTGATAAGGTTTGAGTGGTACTACTCAGGAATTATAAGATATTAATTAATTGTAGTTAGAGCTTGTCAGAGGCTCCGATTAATTAATGGATGTTCGGTAACCTTAAATATAGAGATTCTCAATTAATGCAGCCCGTTCTCATAACGTGGTGATAAAGGGGTAGGTCAGTATTAATTCTGTGGTGAAAAAGAATTAATATTAATTAATTAATTGTGTCCTGGGTTGTGGACATGGGAATTAATTAATTTATAGGCCCACTTTATTATTTGCATTAGGTCCCAGGTCTGGCCCAATAAGTGTGCTGAATTGAGCCCAGGAGCCCATTAGGGTTTTATAACCCTAAGTCTATAAATAGACCTCTCACTCTCTGAAACCCTAGCCACTTTTCATAAGATTCAAATCAGTTGAAACCCTAAGGAGAGAGAGAGAGAGGGGCGCCGATCCTGATAGAGAGAGGGAGGAGAATTTCGATTCTGGTCCTGCTCAAGTCACAGATCTACGGAGTCCTCACCAGTAGTAGATCTGACCAGCACCGGGACACAGCCCTGAAGATCTAATCTGGAGAACAGATTTTTTCTTTTCTTCTCCTCTTTGATTTTCGAATTTAATCTAGAAATTAGATCTCTAATTTCTGTTTCCGCAGATTAAATCGGATCGCGTGGTTGAATTGAGATTTGGAATTCAAACGCGAAAGATCGGTTCAGACTCGACGGAGTTACGGTAAACCCTAAATCCACAATTCTTCGTATTAAATTCATAGGAGCATGCTAGGGTTTTTGAGAATTTTAATTATGAGCAATATTCATAGATCGATCCGGTTCAGTTTGGTTTTGGTGATTCGGTTCACGGAAAAACCCTACACCCAGGACAAGTCCCCTCAGCTCAAGAGAACGGTGCACTAAATCACTGGGGGATCGGAGAGAAGCAGAGTATTAGGTCATCAATAAAATAGGCCCGGCGGCTCCTGAACGATGGATCCGGCTTGACTCAGTACAAAATAAGTCACAAAACCATAGAGTTTTCTAGCGACGATGCACCCGAGCTGGAGCATCCCCACCATGACGCCTTGGTCATCACTATAATTATCTACAACTGCCAAGTCAAAAGGCTACTAATGGATAACGAGGGTTCTGTGGGGGTTGTTGTTCGCGGCGGTGGAGCAACAAGAGTCTGATTCCCCCCTAGTGGATCCGTAGGTGGGATGGTGCCTTGAGAATTGATGTTTTCGGATCCATGTGTCTATTGTCCTTGCTGGAAGGGGTGTTTCCTACCATTTTCATGCAAAACAAGAGTTATAGTTCCTAGAGACCCATGGTGGACGCCAAAATATTAAGGTTTAATTTCGTATGGATATGGTGCCCAAGGAACTATGTGGAATAACAACAAGAAATAATATGGAATATTCGAAAATAGTGAGTGCAAACGGGATAATAATGTTTAATCGATGTGAAACTAGAAAGAAATAATGATAAGCAGTTAGATAAATTAAGAATAGAGTCAAATAACTGTTCGACAACCGGAATAGTAGATGCACAATACACTTTAACAGGTCGATCAACTATTGCAACAGAGTTTCAGCAAAGCTAAAATGAGCATTGAGAGTACAAGAGTCGAGAAGTAGTAAAATAATGTCGAATTCCCCTATTTATAGTTCATAGGGGGTCAAATACAAGTCTCTTAACGTCCTAAACCATAGCCGCTAGGTTTTCTGCCATTATAGGGATTGTTGGAGCTGTCTTCGTGAAAGTAAGAGTTGTTGCAGCTATTGGCGCCTTTCTCGCAACTGGGGGTGCTTATGTGCAGGTTGTGACCTTGGCGACCTCCTCCGGACGACCTCATTTGAGTAGGTGCATTTGACGACCTCCTCAGGAAGGTCTCCCGAGGTAAGATTCCCTTTCCGACCTACTTCTTCTAGCTGCGTCTTACTCCTGCTTGAGACTGACCTAGGAAGCTGCACCTGTGCAGGTGCTTTCAGCTGCGTGCCTGGAGCAGTTCTAGGGACTTGAGCTTGTGTTGGGAAATCTGTCTAAGGTTTCCTTTCCCAGTAGCTTACTTGTTTAGATTATAGTT
>JAPKLW010001252.1:205175-232944 GCA_026898455.1 Plectranthus barbatus
TGTCTAAGGTTTCCTTTCCCAGTAGCTTACTTGTTTAGATTATAGTTTTGGTGGATCAAATCCTAAGTCCTACCAGCGTCAGTTGTCTCTACATAGCTCTAGTCTTGAATGTAAAGTCCTGTTTAGGTCTTTTGAGTTGTAAGTCGCAGCTGATCAAGACTCATGCTGACACTGTTCACCAGCATGAGAAGTGCTTACCACTGGCTACTGTTCACCAGTTGGGAAAAGTTTCATCAGCAGGCGGCTGACAAAGACTCGTGCTGACACTGTTCACCAGCGGTATGAAGCACTCATGACTGGCTACTGTTCACCAGTTGGGAAGGGTTTCATCAGCAGGCGGCTGACAAACCTTACCAGGAGAATACGTGTTCTTACACTATTCACCAGCGGTGATTTCACCAGTCATGGGAGATTCCGAGAATAGTTAACATCTAGAGATTTGGTAGACTTTGATGATGCCAGGGCAAGTCACCAGCAGAGACTGCCAGCACAAGATCACCAGAATGATCTACCAGTCAGATGTTACCAGCAGAATTCCAGATTCTCTCTCCCCGCGTAGTAGAGACAAGAAGAAGATTCTCTGAGGAATCGACTGACAGAATATGACTTTAAGGAAGGATAACTTAAAGTCTATCAGTCGCAAGACGCCAGTCTTATTCCTCGGACTGACAGAGAGAGCCGTTCTGACACAAAGAGATCTGTGTCAGATAAAGCGGTCAAAGGTATGGTTCCTTTCCGGAAAAACATACCTGCCGCCGTCAGAAGGACATCCGAGGTCTGACACCTTTCCGGATGCATCCAAACGGCTAGAAAGTTTGAATCGGTTCCTGCGGCTATAAATACGTCGCAACCACCAACATTCAAACATTAGATCTCTCGGTTGCTCGGTTGTTACATTGAATGATTCTACTCATCTGCTCAACCACCGAAAGAACTGAAATTATTGCAAATCGCATAAAGTACTTTCGAGGCTTTTCATAAAGCTTTTCGTGTGTTGATTTATCAAACACGAGACTTCAAGCTTTAAGCTTGTAAGTTAAAGATCTCACTTGGTGTTCTTTCTTCTTCGAGAGAGTTCACGGCAGCTCCTGTGCTCACCAGCACTCGAGTTATTACAGGCATTCTGCCGTAAAGAGACTGTTACGTTCTTGGGAGAACTAAAACACCTAGCTAGCTGTGGAGGTTGAAGTGACGTGCTCGCACTCCATTAGCTGTGAAGAGTTGAAGAAGGATCCAGGACCGGGAGCGGTTGATCTAGTGAACTGGTGGACGAGGCAGTCACCAGCTAGAGATAGATCGTAGGATACCTGTACCTGATTACTCTTAGTGAAATTTCCAGTGCTTCGACTGGAGAGTGGACGTAGATCGATTGATCGAACCACTATAAAATCCTTTGTTATTTATCAGCTTTCTGCATTTCATTCATATTTTAAACCCAGCACTCAAGTGCTGGAGTATATCCTGAAACTGATAAATAACTGTGCAAACAAGGCTAAATACTCTAAGTTTTGAATCACCAGCTGACCAGTTGTCAGCTGCGTACTGAGTAACCAGCACCAGCTGACCAGTTGCCAGTTGTCAGCTGTGTGTAAGTAGCGTGCAAGAAAACAATTAACTTTATTTCCGCTGCGTATCGTAACGCTGAAAAACCGGGACCAACAGCTTGGATCTTGGACCTCCTTAATGCGCTCGAACAGATCTATTTAGGCCTTGGCCCAACATTTTTTATTTCTTATATAAAATATATATAAGTTTTATTATTGATCTTAAAAAATCTAAATTATGATACATATCATAATATTATAAGGTAAAAACAAAAAAAAAATGTAGGGGCTCATGAAATTGGATTGCATTACAACCGTGGTCGATTCCTTCATTCCATTTAATTGCTTTTTTTTTTTTCCTGTGGCATGTAGTCTCCCAAAGAAATGGTCGCCGTTAGCGGTGATCTTAGTTGCCACTATCTCGAATTATACTAAGAAAATACTTTATATATATATATATATATATATATATACATGCTTTCCGCTCCATTAATCGATTTTTTCAGGTTCTATATCATTTTATAAATCCTACCGCAACAAGTTCTATATTATACTGCTAGAAAAATATGTATTTCATTTATAGTTATATAAATCATATCAAGATCAAAATTCTAAGTATATGAATGTTTGTCAATCTCATGTTTATTCCAACTTCTACGCTTAATCCAAATATTTCCGAGTGTTGGAAAATGCAATTTTCAATTTTTAAAATTATCATTCTAAACTTCAAATAATTTGAGAACTAAAACTTCCCAACGTTACAAACTACAAATACAATTTATTTATTTACAGTTGATAATTTGTTAATCCAAATTTATAGAGTAAATGATTTCTCAGTCAAGGTAAATAAGGTACGGTTTTCTCTTATAAAATACATACTCCTATTGGGCCAAGTTTGTTAATATTAGATGCTCAATGAAGTTACCATAAATCATAACGCATATGTATTATATAATAAATATACATATATTAGTTATTAAAAATAATAAAATATAATCTGTAATCGATTTAGAATATATAAAAAACACGTTTAATCTAAGGCAATTTTATAATCTTTTAAATTTGAAACAAAAAATCATTTTTCACTCAATTATGTTTTTAAGTCTAAAATTAATACTCCCTTCGTCCCATATGAATTGTCCACTTTGCTTTTGGCACAATAATCAATGCGAGTAGAGATAGAAGAAATTATTATTTTATTAGTGAGTGGGTATTATTTTTCCATTTTAAGTAAGTGGACAATTAAATGGGACGGACAAAAAAGGAAAAGTGGACAATTGAAATGGGACGGAGGGAGTAATACCCAATTAAATTAAGAATAAATAAAATTCGAGCAATATAATGACGCATTAATTCAAAAATGGGAACCGCTCCCCCAATTTACTCGAAATCTTAAAAGAAGTTACAAATTTAAATATTCTCTCTCTCTCTCTCTCTCTCTCTCTCATTTTTTTCAATTTCATTTTCCCTCTTCTTTCTACCTAGGGCTTTTTGTATGCATTGGTATAGATTCATCGATCAATTCTGATAAATTGGGATCGGAAGTCTTAACTGAGATTCAATCGGAATTAAGATCGTCCAAATGTCCGCTTCCACCGTCTCTATCACCGCTAATCAAGGGCCCACCACTCGTCGTCGAGCCGGCGAGAGGAATCCTACGAGTGGTGCCTCCGATGTAAACGCTGCTGCCGCAATTGTAACCGAGTCTGAAAACAGAGACACTCGACTCACTGCCGGCGACACTGCTGCAGCCATTTTAAGGGATGCGAGGAAATCCCCGGCCCAAGTCCCCGCGAGGAAGTCTGGTGCGGTCAGGAAATCGACGAAGCCACGCTGGCTGACTGCCATCAGCATTCTCACCAAGAACTTAGCGCTAATGGTGGTTTTACTGGGTTTTGTGCAAATGGTTCGTTGGACTGTGTGGAACTCCGGTCGTGATACTGGAGACTTATCGATAATGTCTGGGGATTTTCAAGGGAAGTTGTCTGAGATGGAAAGATTCGTTGAAAAGACTATTAAGGCGGTGCAAGTTCAGGTTAACGCGATAGACTACAAAGTTGAGGACAAGATTAGTTCGGTGAAGAAGGAGTTTGATGAAAAACTGGAAAGTAAGGCGGCAGAAGTTGATTTGAAGTTAAGGGCTTTGGATGTGAGGAGTGATGCTTTTGAGAAGTTTATGGATGGGTTCAAAAGTAAGAGTTTACTAACAAAGGAAGGGTTCCATGAGTTTTTTGAGGAATTCAAGAAATCTAAGAAACTCGGTGGGGGTGATGGCTCAGAGGTTAGTGTGGATGACATAAAGGATTATGCAAGACAGATTGTGTTGAAGGAAATTGAGACGCATGCGGCTGATGGGCTGGGCATGGCGGACTATGCACTGGCTTCAGCAGGTGCGAGGGTTGTGAGGCATTCAATGCGTTATCGAGGAAAGTTTGGTGGCATTGGGTTTGGGTTGCTGAATCGAAAAGGCGGTGTTGAACCTGAGAGGATGCTTAGGCCAAGCTTTGGAGAGCCTGGTCAATGTTTTCCTCTTGAAGGGAGGAGTGGGTTTGTTGAGATCCGTCTCAGGGCTCCCATTATACCTGAAGCCGTGACTCTTGAGCATGTTGATAAGGTAATAACCGAGTCTCTTCTACTTTTTTGGAAGTTATCAGTTTTTGTGTTGTTTCTCTGTAATCGTTTGATCTGTATGACCGTACCATGCCATTACAATTGCCGTACTTCATATACTGCATTGTTGCCTATGATTAGTGTATTCTTTTATCGAAGATCAGGCTTGCGATCGTATTATCGGTCTACTGAGATCATTTTTAATTGAAGTAAGAATGTTGGCGTTTCAAATAATTAAGATTTTACTGACAGCTGAAAGTTCAAACTTTTGTATAGTTGATTGTACCTGAAGCGCTGTGAAAAATGAACATTTTAAGTGCAATATGCACAGAATAGTTTGAGAATCATTTCAATATAAGGCCTAAAGGAACCTTGTCAGGAATAGCTTCTTGATAAGTTTATTTTGTTCTACAAAGATGATCATTCGGGCCATATTCATACCATCTTGATCGCTTACATGTTCTACAAAAGTTTAAATGTAGTAAGCTCAGGATTAGTGCTGATCAAAAGAGTCTTGAGCCTGTCATGGTGACATGCAGATGAAGTAGTTGCCATATTTTGGCTTGACTTAAGCAACACAGGCATAAAGATCATCCAAAGAACTTCATCCCTTGACCCCCATCACACTCTTAAACACCAAAGAGAACTAAAAATAAAATGCGACTCACCAAAAGCCCCTAATCCTCTGTACTCTTGGGCTTAACTCAACTTCGGGATGTATCATTTATGCTTCTAGCCAAAATTTGGAACATTGTGCAAATCTTTCATTTTGTGATCATCAGTAAATGGATATTGGAGTAAAGTAGTTATTTTAACAATTTTGCTAAAATATTGATCCATATTTGTATCGGTGAAGTTATCATACACATTGTTTGAAGATCTAAGAAACAGTCCGGAGTTTCCATGTATAGCAGAATTATTGATTTTTCTAATGTTGGTAAAAATTAATTGGACTAAAAAACATTTTGATCAGACACTCCTTAAACTGTCATATGGTGGAGGTTCATCGATTATCAATATGGTGATTATCAGATCCACTCTGACCATTCCTTTCTCATTCAAATAGTTCGAAAATATAAAGAAACAAATGAGCACCAACATTTGCAGAGCTACATGAAGAATTTCTGTAATTTGATGATGTGGAATTAGTTTGATTGCAAAAATGAGATTATGTTATGTATTTATACCTCGTAGTAGGTCATCATTTTTAAAGTTAGTACCACATATCAAATAATTTTGAGTCTTTAATGTAATAAACTATATTGTACACTTAATGCTTTGTATTCCCTTAACTTGTCATTCAAAATACCAAGTTTCCTTATTTTTGTTTGTGTATATGTATATGTATTATATAGAATTTCATCCTTAATAAAAGTAGTAATCTATCCATAAACTAAGTCAAGTGCAATAGGAATTCACTGTTCTGATAATTACTTGCTAGCCATGCTTTAATTATTAGTATTATTCTTTTTTTATTTTGGTTGTTTGGAAATTTAGAATTGGTGATTCATTATATGCTTGTATATTCTGATTCACGTCATTGGATAGTCACTCTTATGGTGATACATTGGCCATTTCACTATTGAACACAAGGCTGCTTAACCTTTTTATATGTGTGGATAATGAATGAATGACAACATCATAGGTGCTGGTCAGGATATATATTTAACCCTCATTTTTGTTACTAGAAAGACCGAAACACCTATCTCAATAAGTGTGTGAGAGAGTTAACATCTGAAGCTATATGCTTTTAACGTTTAAGCTATTTACTCTTCAACCATAGGGATGTGTTTTTTATATTTTATCTATATGAGATGATTTTCTGAAAAGAAAGTGGATGCATGGAGCATTAGTTGCCATTTTAATGACCTACTGTGAATAAGAAAAGTAGAAAACACTGTTTAGATGTTCAACTAATCTCCAGCTTGCAAGTTGGCATTTGAACTTTGGTAAAAATTGAGATGAAGAAAGATGTGTGTCCGCTGACATTTCAATGTTGTCTGTGAACAGAGAGTGGCTTTTGATAGGTCCAGTGCTCCAAAACACTGCAGAGTGTCTGGATGGCTGCACAATGATCCAGAGCTTGGTGGTGAGAAGATGTTTCTTTTGACTGAATTCACGTACGACCTTGAGAAGCGCAATGTTCAAACTTATGCGGTGGAGACTGCTGCCTCTAATCTTGTGGACACTGTTAGGCTTGATTTCACATCAAACCACGGGAGTGATACTCATACCTGCATCTACCGGCTGAGGGTACATGGTCATGAGCCAAGCCCGGTTCCGGCACTGGAAATGCAATCTTGATGCAAATTATTGTTTTCTGGATTTCTAAACTCCGTATGTATTGTTGTGTTCTTGATGCTATTCTTACCCCTTGTGTTGGGATGGTCTCTATGTAGAAAGTTGTTTCATTTGTTTTGCGTTGCCAGAAAATATTTAACTTCATTTACCTTGTTGAAGAGGGCTGTATGCCTATATTAGTGTGGAAGTGCTTCTCCCTGAAGTTGCTTAATTTCTTCACCTTTTTTCTATAAAAAAATCTATTACATCAATTTAAACAAACACACTTTACAATTTCTCATAGAAGCTAAAATTCATGATCTTTTGATCATATGTAGAGTGTTCTTAATAGAACATTCAAGGTCATTTTTGTCGGACACATTGGTTAAAAATCGTAATTTTAAGACTGACTTTTTTTTCAAATTTGTCACTAAATTACTATTCCCTCCTTTCCGAAACAATTGTCTTGTTTTCCTTTTTTGTCTGTCCTAAACAATTATCCTCTTACCTAAAATAGAAAGTTAATACACACTCACTAATAAAATATAAATTTTATATATCTCTACTCGCATTGGTATTTGTGTCATTTTAAAACAAGACTATTGTTCAGGGATGGAGGAAGCATTGGAGTAATTTCGTAAAAATGGTAAAATTTGCTTTTGCCTGTCGTAACAATGGTGTAGAAGGGATATCAATCGGGTCAATCTATCGATTTCAGGCTAGGTCTATCACGTTATGGGTTATTAAATCCTAGCTAAAACAGGCTAAAAAATCTTCGGACTAAAAATATTAATCATAATTCTAGTCTATCGATTTCATTGCTAGTCCGTCAGGCCGACAAATTTATAGATATTTTTTATTTATAATAATTTTGAATATTCTTTTATGTTAGTATTAAATATTCTCACTTTAATACTCTTTAAAATAATAAAATATGTACTCAATATCTATTTCATCGTTAAAAAATCTCTAAAACATCACAATCTTCAAGTATTTGTAAATTCAAATATTAGAAATATATTATTTTATCAATATTTATAGATATTTTAATTTCATAATTAAATAATTTTTAAAATCTAGTTATTTATCATAAACTATTTATATTGTATAAGTTAAAACTTAATCAAGAAATGTGAAATTGAATAATATAAATAAATTTTGATAATATAATTATGATAAAAATATTAATAAAATCAGATTGACTCATCGATTTTTGGGCTCAACCCTATAAGGACTCGGGTTATTCGGTTAAAAAGTTTTTCAAGCAAAAATATTTCACTCCTAATTCACATTTTGGCTCGGGTTATTCAGGTCAACCCACTAGTTTCGGACTAAATTAACAAATGTAAAATTTGGATAGAATTAATATTATTCAATAAAAGTAGAAAATGTTGACACTTATGGGCTTCATCAATATATAAGAATTTGGATAACATAAAACTAAGGACATTGAAGATTTTATGATTTTCAATGGCATAGAACGAAGCAATTTGTTTGCAAAAAATAAATTCAGAAAATATGTTGAAGAACATGAGTTTATCCAGATTTGAATAGGAAAAATGTTTGATCAAGTGATAATCTGCACCTTGAATGTAGTTGGACTTAGAAAAGTGAATTTGCAGCATTGCTTGGAGGTGACATTGTTATCCACCAGGAATGCATACAACCCCTTCCCAATGGACTTACATGGCAGATCATCATCTAGGTTTATTTTCACCTTCCATCCCTTCCCCTCTTCGTTACGCAGTATCATATCTTCCTCCAACTCCAGATTGTGTTTCTTTATCAATTCATCAGGGATGGGAATCATTCGCTGCAACACCACCAACACAAAGAATTTTAATGACTGGAAGAGAGAGAGATCACCAAGCATGCAATGATCAATGACAAACAGAGCATTAGGGCAGCAAACATTAATAAATCAATTTCTTGAGATGCAAACATTTTTTCTGAAGATTATGATCCAAGAGTTTACTGGTGAGAAGGGTAGGAACTAAGAATACCAAAGAGAAAGAACTTGACACAGTTCAATGAGGAGAAATGCTTCAAGGACTATGCCAAAAAATTTAAAGACTATATACATCTCATGAATGTTCAAGATTATATGAAGACAAAAGCGTAAATTCTTCATTTCAGTAGAAATGGCTTCAGCTTAAACTCGACTTCATCTAGTTTGGTTATACCTATTATCCAAGCTGCTCAATGTTTGCATAGACTAGAGTGGTTGGGTTGTGTAAGGTCCCAACATCAGAGATAGCAAGGATCATAACAGAGTGCGGAAGTGTGTTCAGTTATAACTGGTTCGACTCAGGCCCATTTATGCTATAAAAAAGATTAATTTGCAGTCGAACAATTACAAGATAGTTTCACAGTTATACACCAACAATTGAGGTCAGTTGTTGATTTTGAAATTCGTGTGTGAAAACTGAAAGTACGAAGTCACAATTTCTAGTAGTTTGGATCCAAACTAATCTTACGTCCACTCTTCGTTATCCACGAACGAATATTCACAAACTTCAACACTATACAGTAATCTGATACAGTTTACAGTCTTGGCTCTTCTCCAACTGAAAGTCTCTTCAACTTCTGGTCGCAGAGCAAGGCAATTTTTTGAGTTTTATCACGATTTCTTCGTGTCTTCAAATCTTCGTCTGATTGAACCTAAACTATTACAACAATTGATCCTTATGAGAATACAAATCTAGGATCAGTTCTAACTAAGTCAGTCCATACAAGCGATTAACTAACTAAGATTTTGGATATTTCATCAAAATTAAACATGATTCCTAATAGATAGATTGGCATGATTCTAAGTTTCTAACAGCCGAACTTCTATTTTGATTTGTCCATCCTTCGTCTCTTCTCAGCTATTAGCTGGTACTTATCTTCAGCTGAACCGCTGAGATATCTTCATAACTAAATGAGTCAGTTATCCTCATAATTGAATAAGTCAGTTATGGACAACATTTTCCTCACAGAATAATTGTTGGAGACTGAAATAATGGATATGCAAGCATAATAACTTATATGCTGTTCTATATCTCCATGAATCTAGGAGCTTTTGCTTGCATTGTATTATTTGGTCTACATACTGGAACTGATAACATTCGAGACTATACATGATTATACACGAAAGATCCTTTTTTTGGCTCTCTCTTTAGCCCTATACCTCTTATCCCTAGGAGGTCTTCCTCCACTGGCAGGTTTTTTCGAAAAACTCTATTTATTCTGGTGTGGATGGCGGGCAGGCCTATACTGCTGCTTAAGTTATGGATCTTTTTTCACATAACTGTTGATAGTTATGGATCTCAGTTTAAACTTGATCTCTTCTTTTGGTCGGTTCTTTGTATCTTTAATACTTCGTCTGGCCGAGCCTAAACTATTGCAACACTTAATCCCTATGAGAATTCAAAGATTAGTTCTATAAAAGCGATTAACTGACTGAGATTTTTGACATTTCATCAAAACTAAATATGATTCCTAACAAGTTGCCATGATTATAACAAGTGAACTTCTATTTTGATTTGTCCATCCTTCGTCTCTTCTTAGCTATCAGCTAGTCCTTCTCTTTAGCTAAACCGTTGAGATATCCTCATAATTGAATGAGTCAGTTATGGACAACTTCTTCTTCTTCTCATAATTTTTAACTTGATAAGTTATGGACCTCAGTTTAAACTTGATCTCTTCTTTTGGTAGATTCTTTGTGTCTTCAGGCCTTCGTCTTGCCTCACTTACACTATTACAACACTTAATCCCTATGAGATTACAAACCTAGGATCAGATCTAACTAAGTCAATTCTATACAAACGATCAACAAACATTTCATCAAAACTAAACATGCTTCCTAGCAGGTTGCCATGATTATAACAACTGAACTTCTATTTTGATTTGTCCACAATTCGTCTCTTCGCAGTTGTTCCTCTGAACTGTCTTGATCATTCTCTTAAACTGAACCGTTGAGAACCGAGATGTCCTTATAAAAGAATGAGTCAGTTATGGTCATGTTTTCCTCAAAGTTGAGCCAGTTGATATTGCTGCTTAAGCTGTGGTTCTTGCTCTTCTTCTAATTGTCCACTTGATCAGCTATGGACCTCAATTTAAACTTGATCTCTTCTTTTGGTCGATTCTTCGTGTCTTCAAGTATTTGTTAGACCAGGCTTAAACTATTACAACACTTAATCTCTATGAGATTACAAATCTAGGATCAGTTCTAACTAAGTCAATTTTATACATGCGATAAACCTGACTAAGATTTTTGGCATTTCATCAAAACTAAACATGATTACTAATAGGTTGCCAAAGGATGTGTTTATGGATCCAACTTCTAATTCTTGAGGGCAATTCAATTCATAAAAAAGTAATTTTTTTATGATTCACACATAGAAAGAATACTTGTAGCATGCACAAAATGTAGAACCTTTTATAAGTTCAATTTTAGGAATTTCTTTTCTAGCTAATGATAAATCACACAGTTTCTAAAATTGAAGTTCAAGCAATCATGATTACAGTTTCAAAATACTGAAACATTTATTTGAGTTTTTTAAAATAGACAAGAGAGAAAAATATTAAAACACTCACCAAAATATGTTTTCTTGGACCTATGGAAGGTGAAATGAAATATGGATACTTGGGAAAGATTTGCTGTGTACTATTCTCAAACTTCACACGGGACGAACCAACTTCTTTTCTCGCCTTATTTACTTCTCCAGAACTGCATCAGACATGAATTTCAATAAAAATGAAAAGCAGTTCACCAGAAAACAATGAAGAAATATCAATAACAAATGCATAACCTCGCAGAGTTTATGGTTCTCCCGTCACCACTTAACAAATTATCCTCATTCTGTGGGAGTGCACACTCTCCGGAAGTCTGCTTTGGGAGCATCTCCTCATCAGTATCTTCTTCAGAACTAACATGTGTGTCATTGTTTTGGGACATGAATCTTTCCGACTTGCATCCATTCGTACCAAGTATTTTTACGGAAAATGAATAACGCCCCTCATATTGAAAGAACAAGAATTCCCCTAACTTCAAGCCATGGTAATCAACAAATGTTTGCCACCCATTCTTGAGGAAAACTCCATTGTGAGTCTTTTTCACGTCTACATACCATATTTTACCTTCCACATTTTTCAGTAGGACCTTTTCGTTCAACGTTTTATTGAAGTCCTTGATAAAATCTGGGGGTATCAACTGCAGAAAAGAGAGAGTGCAATATTTTGCTTCTCCATCAAATGATCATAAAATAGACATAGCAGAGATTAAATTAGCAGATTCAAACACAGAAAAAAAAAAAAAAAAAACTTGCAAAACCACAATCAAGATCAATTACAAAAATTAATTATTGAGCCATAAAATATTTATCAACCTGGCTTCACTAGGCCTCGAACTACAACAGCAGAAAAAGAAAAACAGCCCAAAAAATGTGAGGAATCAAGAAAGACTAGGGTTAGATGTTAAGTAAGAAGTTGAGATACATTCAATATGTAGAACCAAAACCGCAAGGATAAATGAGAGTTGCTCTTATTCCTTATTTGAAAAGTAGATTAACTATCCTATTCAATAAAAGCTTGAAATGCAAGTCTAGTAACATTGAATTCAGTGACATAAATAAGTGAGCAAGCTAAGGCATATAACTAATCTCTTCATAACAAACCAAGAAAGGGAATTGAAAGCAACTAAATATGCATCTCTCTGCAAATGATATATACGTTATACAAAGCTCACGCATCCTTACTTGCCTGACCAAGAGATAGGCATTGCTTAAAACACCATTTGGAATGGATTTCCATGCAGCATTAAAATAATATGATGGAGCCATAGAGACATTTCTTCTGCCCCAGTTACACATAGGGGAGGGCACAGTTAAATTTCTATTAATCACAAGCATTCTCACTTGTGTGCTGATAAAAACTAAACAAAGAAGATGTTTTTGAAACTAAGATTCACAAGGAAAAGTCTTCAGCTAGACTACATAATTTCATTAACAAAGGCACAATAAATTTGCAGTTGCAGATTCAATGAGATTAAATCATATTCAGACACCAATACAAACATTACAATAAGAAACCTAAAACCCCTATTAGAAAAATCAAATAATTATTTGATTCAAGATTTACAAATTCTACTTTTACTCAAGTTAACATCTGTTATCAGCCCCAAATTCACAAATTTAAGCTCCACATCCTCCGCTGACCTCTACCACGAAAAAACACCATTTTTTTTTAAATCAGTCTCTGCAACTATTGATATTAATCCCAAATCATCACATGAAACGTGAGACTGAACAGAGAGATGAACTTAAAAATATAATAAAATATTGGATTAAACATTACATGCATGGTGGTAGAGTAAATGGAAACATACTAGTTGGAGAGAACTTTGGGTAGGCATAAAAACTTTGAAGAACTCTGCACCTGCAGATCGGTGAACACGCTTTGTCGGACGCCCTCTTCTATGACTCGCCATTCTTTTCTTGGTTTTCGGTGAAATTCGAATCCAAGAAAAGGAAACACAATCTTTTCTTCAATTTCGTACACTTCCTTCACACACATATATGATATATATATAGAGGGACTGAGGGAGGGAGATATCATACGTCACAAGTTATTTAAAAAGTGGTATATTCTAATATATTTTTTTATTATAAAATCATCAATAATAATAATAATAAAATCATATGATGGGTCTTTTCTTCTCTTTCGAATTATATAAACAGGAGTTTGAGTTGGGTGCTAAAAATTAGGGGTAGTAATTCGGTCGGGTTCGGGTTGACAGATCAAGTAAATATATTATATGTCAATCCGAACTCGATTCATTTATTATTTTGGGTAAAAAAATCAGTCCGAATCCGACATATTTAATTTCAGATTAACCAAAAAATGGCCTAAAAAAATATTCCCTTAAAAAATTGACATAGTTTTTTATTTTTATTTTATTTACTAGAATTTCACCCGTGCGTTGCACGGTTATATTTAATATATATTTTTACAATTATATTCAAAATATTAAAATATGAAAAAATATAAATTCATATTCAATTTATTTATTTATCTAATCATCTATATTTGATATAAATATATATATATATATATATATAAATTAAATATTACAGCTTTTAGATAATAATGTAATTTAATCCCCCTTTCAAATATATATTAAAATGATTTTGTGAAAAAATGAAATTATTTACCAAATAAATAATTTTAATATATAGTTAGTTTTCTGTGAGATTGTGTATTTTTGTGAAATGTGTGAGATAGTAGACCAAATTCCGAGTAGAATCTCATTTATACTCAGAGAATTCGCTCGGAATGTGGGATTATCTCATCGTCTTGCACAAATTATTGCCTTTAATATACAAATGACATGAAAGAAACTATATGCATTTTTAATAAATTAAATAAAATATAATTGATAAAAGTATGGAAAAAGTGACATGAATATATGTAATTTTCAAAGTCTTTCAAAAATCAAAATACTCTACTCCCAAAAATGTAGTATAATTTTTTTTTACGCAAAAAAAATCTATAATCTTTAAACAGATCTTTCCCGAAAACGATTTGAAACTGATCTATTTAAAGAAGTGTGTATGATAAATGATAACAACTAAAAACCAACATATGTTCCATCGAGAAATCATACATAATTTACAATTACAATATTTTTATATGAAAATTATATTTGTTTTGGAATTATGAAATACGTAATTATTATCTATCTAAACTTGTGTTACAAAACAATCCTTCTCTGGGACATATATTGTCCCGAATTGTGAGATGATTTAGACTTTTCTACATAAAAGTTAAACTAATAATTCTATATTATGACTTTTCTAATTAGATAATATTAATAATTAAAAATTAAATATTTAAATTTTAAAAATATATATTTTAAACTACATTCTTTAAAGTTTCCATATATATTGTAGCAAATTACATTAAACCTAAAATTCTAACTACCCATAAATAAATAAATTAATGAATACTTAATTTTAAAATATAGCTTTTTAAAAAAGTTTTATAATATGTAAAATTACAAATGAGTTACATCGAAGATATTCAATTATATTTTAGTTTTAATTAAGGACTTAGTAATGAGGATTATTATATTTATTTTGATAAATTAGAGTTTTAATTATTTAAAGTGGAAAATATGCAATATGAGTATTAAATAATAATATTACTGAGTTTTTTAACCTTTTAATCTCTCCCTTTCCTCCACTCCTTACCCTTGACTTTTCTTAACCTTTTAATCTAGGGAGCCGTCTTAATTTCATGGTCCATTGTTATTTCAGATGATTTCGTAGCTGATTGGTGAGGGTTAGAAACCTATCTATGAACTACTTTACCCTTTGTAAATCTTAAAATCTATGGATGTTGTAGTTTATTACTTTACATTTGGAATTTGTTTTGTTTAAGTTACATACTTGCAGACCTTTATATTTTTGCCTCTCTTCATTCTTTTTTTTTTTTTTTGAGAAATAGAGATTTTTATATTTTTGCTGCAAAATTGGGATAGCCTTTCAGTATTATATTAATTTGATCTAATTATTTTTTAAATCTTATCGTATTCTTTAATATCTTCTCTTTTTTCTTTGTCTCCAAAGGATTTTAAATCTTCTCTACCACCAATATCCAAGTATAACTTCGACTACACCACCTCATCCATCATTTTTACTTACATATAAGGCTCTACAATATGCACAACGTCTGCACCTTCACTGTCAAGCTTCTTCCTGCATTTATATATATTGGAAAATTCAAGAAAGGTAGCCCTCCTATCTCTTTCCATGCTTGATTTTAATAAGATGATACCCGACCAAATAAAGATGTGAGATTATTTTATCGTTACTTAATGTTGTAAGTAAAATACTATTGTTATTTGAAATTACCTGTCTTCTGATATATGTTGTTGATTTACAGGGACTGGATGAATTATCTGCAGAAAATGAATCAAACTGGGTCAACTTTCAAAACAAATATACAAATATAATAAAAAGAAACAAATAATGAAACGATAAAAATGACGATATGAATTTACTTGATTCTAGAGTCCAGTCCATAGTTAAAAATAGGTGTGTTAACGTGGATGGACATCTTACAACCATATGGATATAAAAAAGTCATAGGCATTATTTTTTTTATATTTTAGTTGGGCCTTTATTTTCATCATTTTTTTTCTATTTTTAAACTGATCGTGCATGGGCTAAAAATGGGCGGACTTTATAGGCGGGAATGCTACAGTAAATGACGGTTGTGTTTTAGTATATTTATAGATATAGATAGATATATAGATACTCCCTCCGTCCCACTTCAATTATCCACCTTTCATTTTTTGTCCGTCTCATTTAATTGTTCATTTACTTAAAATGGAAAAATAATACTCACTCACTAATAAAATATTAATTTCCTCTATCTCTACTCACATTGGTTGTTGTGCCAAAAGCAAAGTGGACAATTTATATGGGACGGATGGAGTATATAGATTCTATTATATATATATATATATATATGAGAATATTAAAAAATGACCATTTTTGTTATGCAAAAACCTTAAATAGTTATTTTTATGTACATATTCAAAGAATAGTCAAAATAATTAAAATTTTCACAAATACCCCTACTCTGAGTACTCTCAACCTTATTTTTGCTGATTTGAATCTAATCAATAATTTTTAGAATATTATCTTCTTATTACTTAAATTAGTGATTAAAAATATATTTATCTAATTATTATTAATATTATTTCTTCTTTTTCAGATTGAGACCATAAAACTTATCATTTATTTATTTTTTTTCCTTTAAAGTTTAATTGGATGTTTGTAATTATGACCAAATAAAGTTAAATGATATTTGCAATTATATTTGGGATTTGCAATAATAGTATTGGTTTTTGAGATTAAGAAAAAATGAATTAAAAATACTAAAAAATATATATTTGCGGTTTGCAATTTAGAAAAAATAAGAATGATTTAAAAAATTATAAATTTTAAGTAATGTGGTTTGCGATAAAAAAAAAGAATTAAAATATAAAAAATTAATTACAATGTATTTGCAATTAAAAAAAATGATATAAAAAATAATAAATTAATGTGGTTTGCAAGAAAAAAATGAACTAAAAATATTTAAAAAATCAAGTATACTGTGTTTCGATTTTCAATTTTAAATAAATGAATTAAGAAATTATAAATTTTAAGTAAAGTGGTTTGGGATTACTTCCTTTTTGCTATTTTTGATTTGAAAAAAGAATGAGTTAAAAATTTAAAATTAAATAATGTGATTTGAGAAACATAATAAAGTAAGAAATCTGAAACATGAGAATCAAAATTGAAAAGTGAGGGTACTTTGATATGAATATGATTATTTTTTAAATCCACGTAATATACTAAATGAAGCGGTCTTGGTACTGTAGCCAAGCGCCAATTTAGTCAGCCTAATTCTAAAAAAATCATGCACATGGAAGATGTCCACGTAAGTTAATATTTCAAGCAAATATTTAAAAATAAACAATAAGTAATCATTTTCAAATTTGAAAATAATTCAAATTCAAACTTTAATTATTTCACGGCCTATAGAAAAGCTCCAACCTCAGCTATTCTTATTTTAGTTTATTCATTTGCGTTCTTTCATTTTTTATACTCCCTCCGTCCCATAATATTAGTCTTGTTTCATTCCGGCACGGATATCAATGCGAGTAGAGATAAAAGAAATTAATACATTATTAGTGAGTGTGTATTAATTTTTCATTTTAGGAAAGATGACTAATGTTTGGGACAGACGAAAAAGGAAAACAAGACTAATGTTATGGGACGGAGGTAGTATATTGTTTTGATTTTTTTAGTTCTTAGCTAAGAATTGTTATTTATAGCTAAAAGTTAACCACCGAGATGTTTTTCATTGGTGCAGAATCAAGTCCATGAACTGGAATTTCAGAATTGGCATTGCAGCTCCTGGAAATCAAAACAAAAAGCAGCACAAATTAGAAGGTACGTAATTCAAAAAGTCACATTATTTTGAATCAATATCATATATAGTTGAAAATGTAATATTCTTAAAATAAATTCGATCTTAAGTCGTTAATAGGTAAACATTAACTATGTTCATCAATTTTGAAAACGAACCTAAAACAAAACAATAATTGATACACTACATAATTAAAAAAGAGGAAATATATCTAAATAGTCACTTTGATTATGTGAAAACCTTAAATAGCCAATATTATTTACATATTCAAGGATTAGCCAAAAGAATGTGAACTTCCTGAAAAGCCCTTAAATTAAACCTAATATTTGAAGGATTTAGAAAATTCTCAATAATTAATGTTAATTTCCATTTAAGCTTAAGAATAATAATAAAATGAAAAATTTAGAAAATTTATTTTAACAATAAATCTTTTACGGTACACCATCAATATTTTTTTCCTTAATTCAATCATATAATATTTAATGAATAAATAATTGATTTTTCTAACTATAAACGTGCATTGCATTAAATATAAAATTACATATATATTTATTAATAAAATATTCTGTGTGAAATAAAAAAGAAGAAAATGAATTGTAAATAAATATAGATACACGTTTAACTTAGTTTTAATTAACAAATTTGCACCTTACGATTAATAATGAAATAAAAAATTTAGAAAAATTGTGCGACTATTTTTGCGATTGTATTTCAACATTTTTTATTTACATTTGCGATTTGAATAAATTATATGATCACTTTTAATTTTTTAGTATTGAATTTTAACGAGAGTCAATTGAGTTGATAAATTTTATTTTTAATTATTTTCTTAAAATAATTTGAATTGTATTAAAATTATTTTAATATAAAAAATGCAATTTAAAAATTTATTAACTTGTTCGCAAGTCTCATATAAATATTCTAAACTAAACAGGATTTAATTATATTAAATAAAATTAGGGTATTTTTGGAAAATGGCTAGTTTATGAATGTGTACATAATATTAGCTATTTAAGGTTTTTTTATAATCAAATTGGCTATACAGTATAAGGTTTTCACATACTCCTATTTAAAAAGAACAAATTAGGAAAAGATTGTAAGGGGAAAAATGGAAAACTATAAGCAGCATAAATTCAAAGAAAACATATATATGAGAAAAACTTATATCATCCTTTCAATGATATATGTTGGCTTGGCGAGAGATCGACAACAAACCAAGAGCATTAAATATCTATATACGCAACGCAACATATATACTTGTGCGTTGGTAATGGTATCATATATTTAATTTGCTAACAACAGATTCAACCATGTATGGTGTTACGAGGTTGCATGCAGTTTTTATAACCTTCAAGCAAAGATGCTGTGTGCCCGGCTAACCCAAAAATTAATATATTTTAATACAAGCTCTTTTATCGATTGACACCATTGACTGAAGCAAGTAGAAAAGAAAAATTGAAAGGAAAAAAACAAGTGTTATAAAAATGAGATTTGACAAACAAGGGAAAAAAAGGAGTAAAGCTGCATGCATGGATGGAGAAATTGACACTGACAAGAGAGAAATGAGTAGGTGGGGGAGGGTGAGAACATCAAGAAAAAAGTGGGTGAGTGAAAATGTGTTGTTGTCAGAATCAAAACTTAAAAATAAATGTTATGTATTTATAAAAATAAATAAATGAATTTGTGTGTACAAATTTATTAATATTAATATTATGATTCAGTATTTAAGAAAATATGTTTAATTGAGTATTGTTCCGGTTCTTTTCTTTTTCTTTTTAATTAGATCATGGATTTTTATTATTTAATTTATTTCCTATGAGAATAAGGATAAGTATTTTGTTTAATAATAAATAATAGAAAGTAACATTTCAGGTTATAAAACAATAAGTTCAATTTTATTCTTTTAATATAAAAGTATAATTAAAATCTAGACTGAATAGATAATTTTTATAGTATTTGGTGGACAACATTTTAAATTGGGTTAATTGCAAATATTGACAAAACTTTTCATGAGTTTTGCAATTATAACAAGTTTTGAAAAGTTTGGCAATTATAACAAAGTTATTGAAAATTTTGCAATTATAACAAACCTTTAAAAAAATAAAATAAAAGGCAATATTATATTTCTCTATTTCAATTGTAATTTTTTTATTTCTTCAAATCTAAAATAAAAATAATATCTCTCAAGAAAAAATAAAATATAAAATATTCACAAAATCTAAAATATGAAAATAAAAACCCTTCATCAACAATCATAGAATTGGAACTTGGATTAAAAAAAAAAGCAATGAATTTCGGTGAGGAAAATTAAGATTTATTTTAAAATTGGTAAAATAAAATAAATAAAATTTTGCATGGTTCATTCCTCGTTTATTTTTGCTTTTATTTTCAAATGATAAGAATAACATTTTTTAAATCGCATAAACTCAAATTTTCTATGTAGTAGCGTTATTAAATATATCATTATATTTTATTTTAATTTTTAATTGACTTTTTTTTAATTTGATTTTTAATTGACTAAAGAAAGTATGTTATAAATGCAAAACTTTCAAATATTGAGTTTTAATTGCAGAATTTTAAAATATTTGATATAATTGCTAAAACTAAAAAGTGTGTTATAATTGCAAAACTTTTAAAAAATTATAATTGCCAAAATTGGAAAAGTTTGTTATATTTGCAAATTTGTGAAAAGTTGTGTTATTCTATGCAATTAACCCTTTTAAATTCTACATTCATATTTAAAAAAACTAATAAGCACAATGTTTACTCCAACAAAACTAAAAATTTATAAGTAATTACATATTTTTTTGCGTTGTCTATAAGGAAATAGACAACGCGGATTTTTGCGTTGTCTATCTCGTTATAGACAACGCGAATTTCTGCGTTGACTATTCCCTTATAGACAACTCGAAATTCTCGCGTTGTCTATAACAAGATAGACAACGCGAAAATCCGCGTTGTCTATATATTTATTTTTTCATTTTTTTTTTATATATTTATTTTTTTATTTTAATGTTGTATGTTTTTCAAATTATTTGGCAGACCAAAAATGTTATTGAACACAACTCGTAATTCTTTTAGTTTATACAAAAGAGATTTCTAGTACATTTGAAATTTAACATTCAAATAAAAACTAATACAACAATGTCAGAATGCAAGTGCATACTAAATAATAAATGCTACAATTTGCAAATATAAAAATCAATATTACAAAACACAAAATTGAAGGTCAGCAACACGACTAGATGGTCCATCTCTCTTGGTGAGTCCATCAGCTGAAACACTTCTTGCTTGGTTTCCAGATAATGACTTCACCTCAATCTCATCGTCCCAATCATGATCCCAGCCCTCCACACCTGCAGCAGAAGCAAAGTTTAATTAATATCTAACCTATAAATTCTCATTCCTTCTAACAGAGGGGTAGGGGAGAGAAAGAGAAACCCAGCCAACATATGCACACTCCACACAAAAATCAATCAAGAGAAACTATTGATCATGAAGAGAAACTATTGATCATGAAGAACAGAAAACTTATACAATCATTTTAACTTTCATTAATCATGCCAACAATGAAATATGTTTGCCACTCATAGCAACTCAATACAAAACATTTGAAATATTTTGAATAAGGCACTCAACACATAATTAAGAATAAACAAAGAACACGTATCAAACTGCAAATATGCTGGTGAAAGCTGCAAGCATAAGAAGATATAAGACCTTCAATCGAATTTTTTCATCTTGTATTGCTCGTTTAGTTACTTGCAAGACATCCTCATAAAAATATGTTCTGATTTCTCTAGAGTGAGGAATGTTATTCAGTTTTGTTGGTATTCCAATCCAATTATTCTGCAGTGCAAAAGCTGAAAGATGAAACTATAACCACCAAGCATTTATTCATTCAGTTGCGGAACTAGTCACATTAGGAAGCAATAAAATATGTAATTTTATTGATTACCTGCAAAAAGATAAGTAATTTTAGTGAGTCCCAGTTCCATGAAAACGCAAAAAGATGTGGCACCTTGAAAAACCTCAAACCTGGTTCGAAAGAATCCTTGAATTGATCAAGAAGAAGAGTTCAACACACCTGCACCTAAGGGAAGTACACAGCTCCACCAAAAACACAACACCCCTGGCCACAAATGGATCAAAAGGAGGGCCAGTTGCAACCCACCACCTGCTCGATAGAATGCTTAGCCCAGAATTAAAAAATAAGCAAAAAATAAAAAATGAAAGTAGCAACGAGCAAACCACACTGAGAAACACCCAAGGAATGATCAACAAGGTAAACCAGGAGCAAAATGAAGGGGGGAAGCCTTGATCACACAGTCGAAAGCCACCAAAACGTCGCACAAATCCTTGTTCAACAAGAGAAGCTTACAGTCGAACAACAGCTCAGTAAGCCTCAACCTGGCTCGAATCAAGCCTTGGATTGGTCCTAATGATAGGTTCACCACACTAGGAACAAGAAGGCACAACCCCAAACCAAAGAAAACAGATCCAGACCCCTCAAAACAAACCAAAGAGAAGACAGATTCAGACCTACCAACTGTTCGATGAAATGCCCAGCCAAGAATCAAAATGCAGCCAGAACCAAGATAAGTAATTTAACACCTACCACCTACTCGACAAAGGTCCCAACACAAACAATAACAAAAACCAGAGAAACTCCCAAGAAAAGGTAGTAAATAAACAAGATGATAGCAACAATATAACCTCCCAGCAAGATAGTTGAAGCAATCAAAAAACATGACCCCCAAATTAGAAATATAAGGACAATATGAATCAGATTATAAGCAGGGACCAGATCAAATGATGAATAGAGCAGAACACAAGAAACAGATACAAGAAAGACAAATAACTCAACCCAAGTTAAAAAGCTTTGCCAAACATCCAAAAAGGAAAATGAACCAGATAAGCAGTAAAGAGGGCAACTAAGCAATACAAATTTAAATATGTTCCACACATCTTCAGAATGCCGAAGAATGAGAGATATTTAAATATGCAGATACACACGATTTTTTATTTAACTTATTACACTACTATGTCAAATTCTTTCCACTCCTATCTTATCATTTGATTTTGGGAGAATGATCACCTTCTGGTTCTGGATATGAATATATGATCGCAATCACACCTAGACATATTCTTGCATCGCTGAAATGGTTCTGGAAATGAATAAAATCAGCAGGAACAAAAAATAATAAGAAAAAAAGAAAAAAAAACATGCTTTACCTTAGGGGCTAACAGCAGAGGGGTAATGGGCTGGTAGGCAGCAATAGAGGCTGTGAAATGCAGCCGATAGCAGATGAAAGGAACTAGTCAGCTATTAGAGTTCAGAGAAGTAACTCATCACTCAAGGAAAATACTTAAAAGTTCAAGTACAAAGTCAAACCTGCCACTCTATGCTCTCACATCGAGTAAGAAGTTCCTTAGTGAGGTGTACTCTCTCCCCACTATCTGAAGGCATTCGTTCCCATAGATGAAAGGTTCGGAGAAACTTATCAATCTAACCAAGAAAAAACCATTTAATAGCTTATATTAGACAAACCCAAATAAACTTAATAGAAGCCACCAAAATAATTTATTCAAGCACCAGGCATCCCCTTTAATGGCAATATAAAGTGTTAGGAAGTGAATATCTAAGCAAAGGTTCCTACATTCACAAAATATTGAAGTATTTAAGATTGATAGTGCTCAAACTAAATTACATTAACGTAACAGATTGCTCACCAAAAGGTAATCAACAACATCACATTAAATAAGACAATACTAGCTGAATAACATCTTAGGATGCAAGGTTTTAATGTGATTACGCACATGGGCAACTCATGTTACTGAAATTGATTAATAATTCGAATCAAACAACTTGAGTGGTTTTCATCTGACTTGGAGCATCTGACTGAGATTTAAATCTTGCACAGAATTCATAAGTGATGAAACCTTCTCCCAAAAAACTCATTGAGAAAATTCTAATAGAAAGCCTAATCCAAGGCATGTGGTTTTCTAGCTCAATCAAACGAGAACCAAGCAGCGACTAACTACTAATCAGAACCCTAAGTAGATAGATCACAGTATGCAGGAATCTAAAACAGAGAATGAAGTTAACTTGAGCAGCTCTGACCTTGACAGTGAAATCAAACACAGACTGAGGCAAAGCCATTCAAATTCACCTAAATTGAGAGCACGAAGCAGTGAGTTATTGATTATGTGATGCGTCAACGTATAACATAAAAAAATCTCTATAATTAATTTTGTTGAATTGAATGAAAAATGTAAGAAAAGTTGATGCACCTTTTGTCCAAGAAGTTGAGTTTCTAATAAGGTCAACTAGTTGGCTAGTAGTATTCAATCCAATAGTCGAACGAGCCCTGACTATTTTCTTTTGAAGAACAAATCAAATGCTTTCTTCACCATAGTCCAGGAATCCGACGGTCACAACGACAGGAATCTGACGGCCGGCTCGCCGCACAGAGCCTCGAACCTAACGGGCTCAGCGGCAGCGCGCAAGGAAGATAGAGGAAGAGGCGTCGACGAAGCCGAGAGAGGAAGAGAGATCCGGCCGGACTCGCGGCAGGCGATGAGAGTCGATGAATCAACGGGCTCGATCGATCGTCGGCAGGGTTAAGAGAGGAAAGCAGTGGATTGAATAATAACGAGCTAGGGCGCGCTTATTCATAAAAATTGATAAAACGGAGACGACGCGGGCATGGGCGTTGTCTATATGTACATAGACGACGCGTTTCACCCGCGTCTATATGCGACGCGGTTGCCCGCGTTGTCTATTAGCGGCCCAAAAATAAACTATACGATTATACTTTCGCGGAATATTCGCGTTGTCTATTAAGTGTAGTCTATTATCCATTTTGTTGTAGTGGAAAAATAGCAGTGAGAGGTGCAATCGCATAAATGGGAGTAAATGTGATATGTCAATTGTCAAGTAGAGGGGAGAGAGTAGTTGAGGCCACCCGAAAAAGTATATTAAGATCCAACAAGTTAAAATATCAATTATACCATACTTCTTTAAATTTTCTACAGTTATTTCACATTTTAAAGAATGTTTTCTACAGTTTCACCTTTAGGTCATTATTAAACAATATGAAAGTTGAGATCAACTTTTTGCACCAAATTTGAATTAGAAAAATTTTAAATTATTATTTTTAGGATATTAATATTTTTGTTCGTATTACTTATTGTTTGATGTTACTAACCTTTAATCAAAGTTTATTATGATGTCGTCATTCTAATTTTATTTTCTAACATTAAGATAATATTTACTAATTTTTGTGGTTGTCATGTGTATTCTTACACATTAAAAATTTAACATAATTTTTATTTTATTGCAAATTTAACATAATCGTGAAATTTGGGTAGAAATATTATTGTAATTTCAATTTTTGAATTTGTAAATTCAAGGATATTGAACATACATCTACATAAAATATATTTTATAACATTAAAAAAAAAAATTATAATGTAAAGTTTCATTTTAATTATTGTGCACTTTTTACATGCACAATTATCATGACCTACGACAATCATAAATAATATCTAATACACATAAATCTTTATTGAAATATTTAAAATATAATAATTCCGTGCAATGCACATGTAAAGTACTAGTATGCATATAAGAATGACTATTTAAGGTTTTTAAATAATAAGAATAACTATTTAAGGTTTTGATTCTATATATATATACCATAAACAATAATAAAAAAATTATATCTGTCAAGTTTCTATAAAATATTACATATCATTAATTTATTATATTTATTATTTTTTTAAATAATAAAAATATGATATTACAATAGGATAATATTTAAATCAAATCTCATAGACTTTGTGTTTAATATACTTCCTTTTATTTTTATTAAATGTATATATAGTTTGACGTATAATATATAAAATAATTTATATTAAAATATATGGAATATTAATGAACAAAAATTAAATATAGTTAAAAAGAATCATTAAAAAAATTTAGATAATTTTTATTTATTCTATTATAACATATATATATACCGTAAACAATAATAAAAAATTATATTTATCATTTTTCTTTAAAATATTACATATCATTACTTTATTATATTTATTATTTCTTTTAAATAGTAAAAATATGATATTACAATAGGATAATATTTAAATCAAATCTGATGAACTTTGTGTTTGATATACTTCTTTTTATTTTTATTAAATGTATATATAGTTTGACGTATAATATATAATAATTTATATTAAATTATATGGAATATTAACGAACAAAAATTAAATATAGTTAAAAAGAATTATAAAAAAATATTAAGATATATAACGTTTGTTGAGGTCAGAAATAAACGACCCAAATTAAGAGGCCCAATAAGTGCGGCCCAAAGATATTGAATGGAAAGGCCATAAATATGGCTCAATAATCAAAGCCCAAAGCCCAAAATCTGGTGGGCCAAAAGCAGTTCGATAAGGACAATTAGAGGAAGACCGGAAGATGATGAGTTCAAATATAGTTCGACAAAAATGGCAGTTCGGTACAAGTCAGCTCGATAGAAAGATGATTCACGTGTAAAATTAGCACAATAAATGAGGACCATTATGGAATGGCGGATCCCCCGGAAACCGAAGCTAGGGCGCGTCCACGAAATAAAAACCAACAGCAAATGCAAAAGGAAATCTCGGCATTAAATAGAGCTGTTATTAGGGGCTCTATAAGTATTCCGGGAAGGACGATTTTTTAGGCTAATCACACGACTTGCAGAAAAGGAGAACAGATCAATAACTAAAGCTCACGAGTGGAATTCCACGCTAGTGACAATTCGACGCAGTTCGAGAGACTCAAATATAGTTCTTTATCTTGCATTTTTGTACTTCCTTTAAATTCAGTATCAATTTTTTTCCGCGTTAATTTTCGATTCTGTCATTTTAGTGCAAAATAATTCAAATTGTTCTTGGGCCTCTTATCACACAAAATCACCCACAACAATCTGGCGCCCACCGTGGGGCCCAAGAACGAAATTGTGCTAACTCCTATTGCAGAAAATGGCAGACGGCGGGAATAACACCAACCCCATCGAACTGGTCACCGACGGGATCACGCCTCCCACTGGTGCAGGGAGAGGGGCGAGCCGACGACGAGGGGCTAACCCAACCACAAGTCGCAGAGCTCCCACTGGAATGGGCCGAGGGCAATCAGTAACAACGGGACGCGGGACTGACCAGCACCCGAGACCCTGGACGAAATGCGGCGGACTTTCAATGTAACCCCGCTCATCGAACTGTCGTTCCCACCGCCTCCGCCCTCGTTAATGCAGGACCCGTATGTAGCTCAATTGGTGAGTCAAGTTCAGACAGCTCGGGGCATCATGGAAAGAATGGGAGTGCAGGTGGAAACCGTGACCCATAAATGTCAAGTTTTGGAGCAAGATAACCAACGGTTGCAATAGCAGCTTAACACACAGCCGATAGTAGAAGAGCCTGGGAGCACAAGCAGAGCTCGTCCAACTACAGCTCGAGATCTGTGGGAGGAGTTCAATTGAACTGCTGAGAATGGGACCAAGCACCCAACACCGAGAACTCCACCCAAGAATCAACGTCCGACTCCTGAGCTCGTGAACCCGGATGCAGCAGGGAGCGCGTTACTGATGCAATTGGAGCGGCGATTCGAGCAACGACTGAATTACTTCAAATCGCTGATTGCAAGGGTGCCAGGCCTCCTGCCTCCAGAAAGGACTATTCCCAGGCAGAGCTATGCGGAGTCGCCATTCGCACCTGAGATCGCGGAGGCCGAACTCCCAGATAGATTCACCCCTCCAAACTTAATGCTCTATGATGGTACTTCCGATCCAGAGAACCACATAGCGGTCTATAAGCAGAAGATGTTTGCGTTGGCAATTCCCAGCGCGCGGCACGAGGCGTGCATGTGTAAAAGTTTTGGATCGAGCCTTACCAGACCCGCCCTATA
Organism: Plectranthus barbatus; assembly: GCA_026898455.1. Classification (NCBI taxonomy): domain Eukaryota; kingdom Viridiplantae; phylum Streptophyta; class Magnoliopsida; order Lamiales; family Lamiaceae; genus Plectranthus; species Plectranthus barbatus. Next base: position 232,530 of record JAPKLW010001252.1, read on the forward strand.
GTGGTTCATCAATTTGCCGAAGGGATCAATCTCGACATTCTCCGAATTACATCAGCTCTTTCTTTGACAATATTCGAGTAGCAGGAAGCTTGACAAGCATCCGGATGATTTGTACACAGTAATCCAGAAACCCGGAGAGTCGCTCAGAGCTTACTTGTTGGTCCCGGATTATCAGGGTATAACTTGGCAGCGGAAAATGTGGTTAATCGTTTCTTGCACTCTGCTGGTTACTCAGCTGACTGGGACCTTGTCAGCTGGTAAGTCAACTTGCACTCTGCGTACTCAGCTGACTGGCGACTGGCTCGTCAGCTGGTAGCTCAAGACTTAGAATATTTTTAGCCTTGTTTACACAGTTATATCAGTTTTCTGATATACACCAGCACTTGGGTGCTGGGTTTTAAATCAGTATGAAATG
>JAPKLW010001253.1:4761-55130 GCA_026898455.1 Plectranthus barbatus
TATGCATTTGTAGTTTAGTTTGCAATCATAGCTAGATAGATCAAGAAAATCAACGACTATTATATTGCCTAGCTATTGATGCATCTTCTTACGAGTAAATAGTTTCCACGAGAGCGAATAGAAAAGATCTCGGATTGATAATTTGACGTGAGAATTGTGTGTCACTTCACACTACGGTCACTCCACACTTCAAATTTCTGCAAATCATTCAACACATTGCCTTCCCATCATATTTAGAGGATTTCTATCCAATTACTTTTCCAAATTTCATCCAATAACATCAAAATCCCCAAATCCTAGGGTTTAAGTTTGTTTTTCAATTTTCACTTCAAATTCAAGGTACTCTTCTTAATCTTTATGTTTATTTCAATTTCGTACACATATTTCATCGTTTAGTTGATAATGTAGGTTGAATGTTGGATTATTTGCTTTAAACTCTCGTTTTCATTTAGTAGTTTGATTTTAGATAGCATGTTTAAGCATATTTATGGTTTTCTTGCATTGTTTTAGTAATTTTAGGGATTGAATTTTGATTTGGGGGTTTTTGTATTGATGATATTGAATTATGTTCGTCTAGAACTTGGATTTGTGGGAAATTGAATTGAAAGTCCTATCACTGCATTTAGTCATACTTGCTTGAGTTTTGGGGGTACACTTGGGGATATTGGATGTTGATAGATGTTGAGAATGTTCGGTGAAACTGCATACATGGTTAGTTAGAATATGGAGTTGTTGCACTACTTGTAAGTTTAGTTTATTTTACATATTTCCTTATACCGTCTACTGGTTTTGATCTATGATTCTGTCATGCAGAGTTCAAATGGCACCTCGACGCCGCGTTGAGTCCACCAAGCCAGAATCATACGGGATCCAACTCCAAGGGTTGGATCTTCATCACATGTTCAAAGCCTTGGTAGAGAGAGGGGTTGAAGCAACCCGATACCCAGATGTCGACACACTTCAGGCACTGGGGCTCTACGATAATGTCAAAGAGCTATTCTCAAACATCGGTTGGCACCCCATTCTGGAGCTCGAGGACCCAAACTACAGGTATTTCACCTTGGAGATCCTCACTACTTTCGAGCTCACTACCACGGGCTGGAACATGCCGACTGGAGCTACATTTCGTGCAAGTCTTCTGGCCTACCATCTGCACCGCTGACCGCCCAGCCTGGGAATCTGGCAAGTGCAAATCGTCCATGATTCGGAACCCTGTCTTCCGGATCATTCAGCGGATTCTGGCACACACTCTTTTTGCCAGAAAGGATAACAACTCGATGAGGGACGTTGAGCTTATGGCGATGTACTGCATGCTCCATGGTCAGGCCCTAAATTTTGCCCAGCTATTTTTACAACAGTCCAGCCGGGCATCCTCGTCCAGCCGGGGCCTGATCTGTATTGGGGGGCTGTGGACCCACCTCATTCTGGCGATGGGGATCGATCCGGGGGTGCACCTGGCCGAACCATTGACAAAACTGACAATCCAGAAGTTGGTTGCTCTTCGATTCCTCCAGACCGGTCACCCACCCTACCTCTTTTGCCAGCGCACACCACCGCCCTTCCCACTGCCAAATCCCGAGCTCACTAATGTAGGGATTTGCCAATACCGGCAGAACTGGAAGTTGGATACATTGGCTCACATGGAAGCGGTTCAGGCCGCTGCAGACGTTATGGCAAGGCAGCCTCACCTCCGTCCCAACGGCGGAGATGAGGATGACAAGAATGCTGAAAATGATGAGGATGCTGGAGGTCACGAGCAAGGTTCCGACAGAAGGCCGCCAGACGAGTAGCCGCCCCACTTTCAGACGGGAGGCACTTCTCGGGGGACCCAGAGGAATACCTCCACTTTCTACAAGCGTTGCACTCATCGTGTAGCGTTCGAAGACTGACTGAGTCGCCTGGAGCAGCAGTGGGACGACTAGAACATGCAACTTCAGGCCCTGTCAGCAGCTCAGACTGCCTCCTCTACTGAGCACCGTTCTTTTGAGGCGGAGCAGCGGCAGGAGTGGACAGCTCGACGATCCTTCGAGGATCAGCAGAGAGAGTAGTGGTCGGCGCAGCAGCGTCACTTTGACCGGCAGCAGGAGGAGTGGGCGGCGCAGCAGCAGCAGCACTACTTTGCGCTGGAGAGGGCACGATGGGAGCAGCAGCAGGCAACTGAGGAGCAGATGTGCCAGTTCATGGCTCGCTTCCCGCAGTACTGGCCCCCGTCACAGTGAGGTTCCATTGAGGTTTCACACACATCTCTTTGATCTTTTTCCCACAAACTTATTCTTTCCTTTGTATCGAATAAGTTTGGGGGAGGGGGATGTGATCGGTCGACGTGTGTTTCTCCCTTCTTCTTTTTTGTTCCACCTCTAACTGCTTTAATTGTACTGGATTTGAATTTGAGACTATCGCACTGTGAACTATTTTATTTTCGTTTGGTTATTTACTTTGCTAGAGTAGATTAGGTTATTTGAACTTGTAGTTGCTTCGTAGTTGCTTCTTTTTCTTTTACTTTTGGGCCTGTAATCGGGAATTCCGATATTGGAAGGGAATGAAATGACTGAGTTGTTTTATCTGCATTATTGATCAAGTTTATGATGACAACGTTTTCTTTCTCGTGAGACTTATACTGATAATTTGTACATAAATTGGTAAGGTGTGGATTGTTACGAAATTAATTTTGGCCTCTAAGATATGCTTATAGCCTGTGAGAATTGAGCCTGTGTTTGTTTCACCGAGAGTATGTCGCTATACACTTGATCTCTAGAACTTGCTCTGGTTTCTGTCTCAAAACTGCAAAGGAGAGTGTCATGGACTTAGAAATGATCTTAGGCCATCGTTCATAGCCACATTAAACCCAAACACTAACCCGATACATACTCCTTTGTTAGCCTAGTTGAGCCTGAATACTTTTCTTTCTTAACCCGGATGATAGGAGGTGTGGATGGAAATGTAAGGGTACCTGATGATGTTAAGTGGTGAAAAATATAGTCTCTCTATTTCAGTAACTAGTCTAAACACTTTTGGGATGGATAAGTATAGTAGTACTGGTTGGGAATATGAGTACAAAAGAGTCTGTCAATATGTGGTCAAATAAAGTGCATAATGGGTGCACAAGTGTCTCTGAATAAGTCAGTGTAGTATATGTCCAAGAGAATTTTGTAGTGGACACAAGATAAAAAAAAAGTGCTGATGAAAAAAATCAAGTAAATGCACAGAGTGTGCATACTGTGTCTGTTGAATTAATAATGCACAAGAGTTGTGTATATGATTTCGTTTTTGAGTCTGAATCCTAGTGAATTACATTTGTAGGATGCGTCTTGTTTTAGTTCAATTATGGTCATTGTTTGAGTCAGTCAGTCCATAAATATGGTATGTGATGAGGAGTACTTGAGTGAATGGAGTTATAAAGTTGTAATTGTTCAGTCACTTAGCCAAATTTTCCATACCCTTTACCAATGTGCCTACATTAAAACCTAAAATAAAGAACTTTTTTATCTTTGTCCTAGCAATCCCAAGGTCAGTGGAGAGTTTAGAAGATAAGCAAGCCTATAGTAGGAGAGTTGTACAGTTGACAATTTGAGAGTATGCACTAGCCTTTCTTACTATGTGAGCGAATTTTGAGTGATACACTATCTTGTGAGAAGCAGATTTTTAGAGGCCAAGGTTGAAATTGTTTTGTTTGCACTAAACTGATGAGTGATGCAGTGTTGGTGTGCGAATCACAACCCCGCTTTGTGTCTGAAACATCTAATGATCAATTAATGCACCCCTCGTGTTCATCTTGTTCCTTTACTTGTTTTTCTTCATTGTTCGAGGACAAACAATAGTTTAAGTTTGGGGGGTTGATAAACACTCACTTTGTGCATTTTACTGATATAGATTAGCTCGCTTTTGACCTCAGATTGGATTGTTATGTGGTATTTTCATGCATTATCTTTATTCTTTAAGGAAATATTACGTTTGGTTTGGTTTGTGGTTATTTATGCAGATTTCATGCAAAGTCGAGTTGTTTACGAGATCTAACCAAGTACCCTGAGGCCAATCGATGCTAACTTGCATCGGGAAAAGGAAAAAGTCAGAAAATACCGAAGACCACGCCGAATTCACGTTCGTGACGATATCGGCGACCCAAATGACACACTCGGCGATCGCCGAGTTTGTAGATGGGTCGCCAAAGTGGAAATTCTGTTTTTGTGCCATGGCACGAATTCGGCGACCCAAATGACACAATCGGCGATCGGCGATCTCGTGGATGAGTCATCGAGTTTGAAAAGTTTACACAATAGTTTCGAAGCAATATCGGCGACCCAATTAACATTTTTGGCGATCGCCGATCGGGTATGCGGGTCGCAAAATTTGGCGCGTTTTTTACGAATTCTGACAAATCTGAAGCCCAAAATCATATCTTTCCAAGATTTGGCGATACCCTTGTATAAATAGGACTTCCCAGGACCAAAAAAAGGTTCCTTCACATATTTTTAAGAGAGATAAAGCTTGGAGAACGCAGGAAACAATAGGAAACTTGAAGAGCACACTGGAGATTGAAGATTGAAGATTTTGGGTTTTTGATTTTCATGTTCTTCAGCTCCATGACTCTTTATTCCTTTGTTTTTGTGGGAGTTAGCATGATTGGCTAAATCCCTTTGTGGATTCTAGGGTTTTGAAACTTGATGAATTTCATTTAATTATTTATGTGATTCGATTTTCCTTTTCCATCTACGTTCTAATTTTATCTGAGCATTTCATTAATTACGTGAGACTGGCCATCGATTGTGATTTGAACTGATAGCTTTTGATCCGATAGGTCTAGGTTATCAATTAAGATGCAGATAAATTGGATTTAATAGAACGATTGTCCGAGAGGAAATTGAACTGTTGAAGGGTTTTAAAAATCTAAGGTTTTATCAAGAGTAAAAGTCTTTTTGCGCGTCCGAGAGGAGTCACTAGGTCTTGTATTTCCAAGTTATGGTTTAGAGTCCGAGAGGATCACCTGATAACATATTTGAGATTAACTCACGTTTTTTGAAATTAAAATTGGAATTGAATTGCGTAAATAATTGTTTGATTATTCTTCAATGTGGATTGCCCTGGAATCCTAGTTCCTCAATAAATTTTCTAAACTTAATAAATTTTCTTTACTTGTCATTCTAAATATTGCATTTCAATTATTGCCTAGTTTTAAATAAACCAAAGTTTTATTCGGATCGTCTAAATAGTAATAAAATAATTGTGCTTTAGTGCTTGAGTGTATTTCGAATCTGCAATCTTCGTGTTCGATATATTATAACTTGCCCTCTGCAGTGGTCTGTACACTTGCAGTTTTAGCGTGTTTAAAAACACGCTATCATGGTGCAACCCGTTCCTAATAACGTGGTAATAAAGGGGCGAGTCAGCATTGTTACCGTGGTGAAGGTTAAAACAATATTTTATTAATTAATTATGTTCTGGGTTGAACAAGGAAGGATTAATTAATAAAGAGGGCCCACTTTATTATTTGCATCTGGTCCCTGGTCTGGCCCATGAACTACTCAAAGCCCATTAGGGTTAGGGTTTCTCAAAACCCTAACACTATATATAGAACTTCTCTCTATCAGATTTGTAGAGACTTTTCATTATATTGAAAATAGAGGGAGAGACGGCGGCGGCAATCCGGAAGGGAGGAACTGATCGATTCCTCCAGATCTCGGATTCAACTTGGTAGATAATCCTCACCAGATTTCCAAGGAGCAAGGGAACAGATCAGAAGATCAGATCTGTAGGAATAACTGTTCATCGACGGTGTTAAGATTCAGATCTAGATCTATTTCATCGTTATTGGCTCCGATCTAGATCTGTAGATCAAACGGTGAAATCAGGTATTCTCTAAATCAATCCTCTGCAATTAATTTTGTAGGAGCATGCATAGGATCGCATGGTTTATTTAATTGAAATTTGTTCTTGGTATCCTAAGAACGATCCTTGGCAAGAAATTCATTAATGGCAACTCGTGTTGTCCATCGTAGACTCAAACCCTACATTTATCCTCTCGGTCTCAAGAACATCAATTTAGTTAATCTCAATAATCATCTAATTAATTCTTATACAAGTTTTTCCTTTTGAGATAGAAAATAAATATAATTATTTCTATTATCCTATTAACAATCTTCACCTCTCGGTCCTTCGATTGATAACTTTAAACCTAGACTCAAATTCATCTCTCAATCCATCATTAAATCTAGATTATTAAATTAAGCTCAGAAAATTAAACCATACTATTCGAGTTGATTTCAATTGACATGCATCAGAAAGGAATACACATAGCCCTAGAACCTGTTAGGGTTCTAGCCACAAAACATGACTAGAAATAAAGCAAACATATTATAGAATATCTTAAAATTGAAGAGGAACCTTCAAAGTCTTGTAAAAACTACAATGCTAAAATATTCTAAGTGTAAAACCTAGTGTAATAGTGCTAATTTTTGTGCATAATGATAGAGTATTTATAGAGCTAAAATATCTAATCTAGGTATTGGGCTAAAATATCAGAAATTGCCAAAACAAGCACAATTGATTAATTAATATTAATTCTTTTTCACCACAGAATTAATACTGACCTACCCCTTTATTACCACATAATGAGAACGGGCTGCATTAATTGAGAATCCCCATATTTAAGGTTACTGAACATCCATTAATTAATCGGAGCCTCTGACAAGCTCTAACTACAATTAATTAATATCTTATTATTCCTGAGTAGTACCACTCAATCCTTATCACTCGTGCCTGAACTTAATCAGCCTGCAGGACTTTGGCACGATGAATGTCATTAAGCTCCTCAAGGAATGTCCCCATCCTATTACTTGGATATGGTTACTTAAACCCAGTCTCAGGCGGTACTACACGAATTGTTATTACCCAAGATGTGGATATACGAGCACGTTACTGATGAGTTAGGATTTTCACCAACTTATCTGGTTGTTCTTTGACTAATTGTGTGGTGTTCAGATTGTTTTTAGTGTCTTTTTCGTGCATGAATTGGCTTTTGTACTTGTAATGTCGTGCTTGATGAATCATGCAGGTTTTTGGTCGAAAACAATGAAGAATAGGTTCCCAGTTCAGGACCACGTCGATCGACGGGGATGTCTCGTCAATCGACGCGATGATTGGAAAAAAAGTGTTCGACGAAGAAGAAGGAGAAGCTCGACGGAAGCAGCAAGCCCACATCGATCAACGCCATTCCACGTCGATCGATGAGGGTACTTCATCAACGTCGATCGACACTGTTCTCCAGCGATCGACACGCTTACGGGATTCCTTATCTAAGTCTGATTCGAAGATAAACACATATCTACTCCTAGATACTGTTTGATACATCCTTCACTATTATAAATAGCCATGTGTAAATTCGTTTTTAGTGTGGAAATTCATTAGAGCAAATTAGAGATTTTAGTATTGAAGATTTTTAGAAGATTTCCAAAGTTTTAGAGTTTTATGTTTGAAGACAAAGTTTTGTGGGAAGACAATCGGATCCATGTTTTTATGCAATTCAGGTTTTATTTTTCTATGATGAATATTTCTCTGAATATCTGTAACTAAATTCTTCCTCAGGTTCGAGGGTTTCGAATTATCAATGTATACATGTTTTGATTAATTGAGTTATTTTCCCTTTCCCTTCGTAGTTTGTGAAATCTGTGTTTATTCATAATCTTGAGTTTGTTGGCCACATCTTAGGATTAACTAGTTGATTACTTGAGACGTAACTGTAATAGTTTTCAATGGAAAGAGATTTTCACAATATAATCTAATTTCTTGTCGTAACTGAAGGAGATTGGTTGTAGGGATAAATCTGTAGATCTTTGGAGTTAGTTAATTTATCTTGAGACCGAGCGGAGATAGATAATTAGTTAACCTACTTTATGAATTGTCCAACAAAGAAGTTCATAATACCTTTCTGATGTTTCACTACGAAGAGGAATTAAATTGGGAAATAATCAATTCATTCATCCATGTCATACTTGATAGGTAGATATCCTTGGAATCTGTACTCTCGCAATCGTTTTCATCAAAAGTAATTTAGTTTTCTGTCTTAAGTTTAATTCACAAGTATTGAGAATTTCGAAATAATCACAACCAAAATTTGATTTCTTCCCTAACCAGTGTTTTGAGAACTAATGTTTTAGTACTTAGGATTCTTCGTTACTTCTTTCCCTGTGGGATCGATAATTTTTATTTGCCGCTATATTATTAGCTTTGGTAAGTCGCTGTTAAATAATTTAGCGATCAGTTACTTAGGCTCTCCACCATGGCAAGTCAAAGCAACAGTCAACCCGCGCAAACCCCTGAACCTTCGTTAGGGTTTAGACTTAATCAATATAACGAGATCTTGTATTTGATGTCAGACAGACGAATACATCTCACTGCGGTCCATCAATATGCCACCTCTGCGTACCAGCATGTCAAGTAACCAAGACAGACTACTTATTCCGACAATGCTGCAGCCATCCGGACAGACGTATCCTCATACGCTGTCTCGGCTGTGATCAGGTTTATGTCTCACTAGGTCAAGTGATCATACTGTCTTCTGCGATCTACAACACGCCGTATGATCGAACCTATCGGTGAGACAAGAGGATACCATTGTTCATACATGTAAGATTATTAATAGATAGGAGAAATAAATCGTCGTATACTCATTATAATAAATGCTTTCAGTATACAAAACCCATCAATCTCCCACTTATACTCAAAGCATAACTAAGCTATTACAGAGTATACAGTCCGTCTATCTAGTCTGCTGTTTCTTTAACCACTGTCAGTGGTCGGCATCCACCTCAGACCCAGCTCACGAATATGTCTTTCGTAAACTTTCTGCTGTAAGCTCTTTGTAAATGGATCAGCAATATTGTCAGCAGTGTCAATCTTCCTAACTTGCACATCGCCCCTCGATACGATTTCTCGTATGATATGGTACTTTCTCTCTATGTGTTTGCTTGCCCTGTGAGACCACGGTTCTTTTGAGTTTGCCACTGCACCAGAATTATCACAATAAATTGTGATGCTCCTCGGCAAACTCGGGATCACGCCCAACTCTAAAAGGTAGTTCCTGAGCCATACCCCCTCTTTCGAGGCGTCGGAGGCGGTGACATATTCCGCCTCCATGGTGGAGTCAGCAATGCATTTCTGCTTTGAGCTCCACCAAGATACAGCTCCACCTCCTAGGGTAAACACATATCCTGAGGTCGATTTCTTCTTATCTTGGTCCCCTTGGAAATCCGAGTCTGTATAACCCACAGGGCACAAATCCTCACTTTGATAAACTAGGCAGTAATTCCTAGTTCTCTTCAAGTACTTGAGGATGTGCTTTACAGCAGTCCAGTGCGCCTGTCCAGGGTTAGACTGATATCTTGCTACCATGCCAACGGCATAACAGATATCTGGCCTGGTACACAGCATCGCATACATGAGGCTACCCACTGCCGAAGCATATGGTACAAGAGTCATCTCATCTTTCTCCCACCGTGTCTGAGGACACTGCCCACTGGAAAGATGAACGCCATGTCTGAAAGGTAGCAAGCCTTTCTTGGCGAGTTGCATGCTGAACCGGGCTATCACAGTATCCACATAGGATGCTTGGGATAAGCTCAACATTCTTCTCTTACGATCTCGTAAGACCTTAATCCCAAGAATGTAGCCAGCTTCTCCTAGATCCTTCATTTGGAACTGTTCGGATAACCAAGCCTTGATTTCCGACATCACTCCCTCGTTATTTCCAAATAGGAGTATGTCATCAACCTAAAGTGCAAGGAAGACGACGCTCCCACTGACACAGAGTCGGTAAACACAACTTTCATTTTCCAACTGTGCAAATCCATAGGATTTAATCACATCGTTGAAACGTAAGTTCCTCGACCTTGAAGCTTGCTTAAGTCCATACAAGGACTTCCTAAGCTTCCAGACAAGATGTTCTTCGCCCTTGCTTATGTAACCCTCGGGTTGCTGCATATAGATCTCCCTACCTTCTTCAAGGTAACCGTTTAGAAAAGCGGTTTTGACATCCATCTGCCAGATCTCGAGGTCCATATGCGCAGCTATGGCAAGGAGTATCCGGATGGATTTGAGCATGGCTACGGGTGAAAAGGTTTCATCATAGTCAATGCCCTCTTTCTGACTATAACCCTTTGCCACCAGCCTGGCTTTAAGAGCCGTGATCTTTCAATCCGCCCCTTTCTTTCTCTTGTATACCCATTTGCACCCTATGGCCCTAAAGCCATCCGGCAAATCAGTTTTCTGGTATACATCCATAGCAATTATGGATTCTATTTCAGAATCCATGGCGACACGCCATTTGGCAACATCCTTGTCCTGCACTGCCTCTTCGTAAGTCAGTGGGTCAGAGTCCTCATGTCCGTCTTCCAGGCTCAAGTCCGAAGACTCACCCACGAACATGTATCTTTATGGCTGGAAAATAACTCTCCCACTACGACGCAGCATCGGTGCCGTGTCAGTAGTAGGTGCAGTAACTTGTGGTCCTGCACCTTGCACTGAAGAGCGTGTCTGTGGTGCTGTGCCTCTCACAGGTGCACCCACATCTACACATTCCCCTTCCCTTGGAATTGCATTCTCGTTCTCAATTTCTTGAAGGACGATATCACTCCTTGACTTGTGATTACACACATACTCGTCCTCCAAGAATCTCGCGTTGGTGCTAACAACGACTCTTTGACTCTCAGGACTGTAAAAGTAACCACCTTTCGTTTGCCTGGGATACCCTATGAACAACATTACATTTGACTTATTTTCTAACTTATCAAGTTCCTTCGACAGTACGTGTGCCGGACAACCCCATACTCTAAACTTGCACAAACTAGGTTTGCGACCAAGGAAGAGCTCAAAAGGCGTCTTAGGAACTGATTTAGAAGGCACCACATTAAGCACGTAAGTTGTTGTTTCCAATGCGTAGCCCCAAAATGAAATTAGTAAGTTTGCATAACTCATCATTGATCTTACCATCTCTAGAAGAGTCCTATTTCTTCTTTAAGCTACACCGTTTTGCTGGGGAGTACCCGGTGCAGTCCACTGGGATGTAATCCCATTTTCTGACAAATATTGCAGGAACTCGTTACCGAGGTATTCGCCACCGCGGTCAGATCGCAGTGACTTGATAGTTTTCCCGACCTTCTTTTCTACCTCAGCTTTGAACTCTTTGACTGTTTCTCAAAGCATTCAGACTTATAGCGAAGTAGGTAAACGTATCCGTTCAATCGTCAATGAAAGTGACGAAGTACTCGTACCCTCCACGAGCCTGCGTGGACATCGGTCCACATAAGTCAGAATGGATCAATTCCAACACTTCCTCTGCTCGAGACTGACTAGCCTTGATAGGCCTAGTTGACATCTTGCCCTCGATGCAGGATTCGCAGACTTGATAAGGTACAGCCCGGACTAAGTCCAATGTACCGTCATCTGCAAGTCTCTGAATCCGCTTCAAGCTGATGTGACCCAGTCTCAAGTGCCAGAGATATGTAAGATCCTCATCAGAAGAAGTAAGTTTTCTCTTTCTAGGATTATCAATTACGGATGAATTACATGCAATACTTAAGGACATATTTGATTGAAGTAACATAGAGATTGTAAATCAACATCACATAACGGATAACATTGTTATTGCCAATAATAAAATCATAAATAACAAATATCCATAAAAGTTGATAAAATTTGTCCTGCCGATAAACCACGGCCCACAAATAAATTCTCAAATGTACTTAATTCATCAAAACATAAAGAAAAGAAAACTCCATGAAGCTCCGTCATAAAACGTTGCCTTCATCCAGTTTGGTATCTTCTTGCCATCACTCACCAGCCTTGTCGGCACGGTCCCTTGCAAAGTACAACAACATGATCAACAAGTCAGTGCTTATAGCTCTAGAAGAGCAACAACAGACTCTAATCATGCTTACAGTTATACATGCAAATGGCATACCTTGTCTAGCTTTGTTGGCTTGACAATCTTTCCTCCAATGTCCTTTCTTACCACACCTGAAGCACCTGTCCCTGTCAGTTGCCACCTTAGGCTTTTTCCCAGCCCGACCATCCTTCACAAGTGTCTTCTTGGCCCACTTCTTAATCCTCTTTTTCCGCTTCATACTTTTCGGTATAGCAGAGAGATTACGAGAAGTAGCCAAGGCAACCTTCTGAGGGTTCATGACTGATTCCGCTGCATTCAAGTCATTGAGCAACTTGTTAAAAGTATACTCTTTCTTGTTCATGATAACATTAAGCCTAAAACTCTCAAAGGACTTGGGTAGAGAATTCAGTATGATATCGACCTTAGCCTCAGCGTCGATACATCCACCATGCACAGTTAGTTCATCCATGAGGTGAGTCATGGTAACTACGTGCTCTCTCACTGAGGTGCCATCAATCATTTTCTTACTCACGATTTCTCTCATTAGATTGAACCTGACGACTCTATCAGTTTCCCCATAGGTTGCCTCCAGACTCGTCATGATGTCATAGGCATCCCTATGGTGCTGATGTTGCTGCTGTAAGACTTTCGACATAGTGGTCATCATGTAGCACTTGACTACATTGTTCGATTTCTCCCACTTGTTATAAAAGTCTATATCCATTTGACTGGGTTCAGCAGTTGGCACTTCGCGACGAAGTACTTGCAGAACGAACATATGTTCTTCTGCAATCAGGAGGTACTTGAGATTGCGCTTCCATTCCAGGAAGTTCGGACCAGTTAGAGTGTTTTGTGCGAGAATATTGATGACACTAGACATAGACATATCTAAAACAATAAAGAATCTTAAATAAGAACATACATGTAGAACTTCGAAAACAAATGCATTGAAAACCTTTTAATAAATCAAATACAGATGTTTTCCACTAATTGCCCAAGAGTTCCCACCGCAAGCTACACTCGTAGATGTTTACGATGTCACCCTCAACCAGAACTGCGGGTTTTAAGCCCCAATCCATTTAATTTCACTACCATGTCAGGATGCTTTTGACACTAGAAATTAATAATTAGTGAAAACCTTAGACCAAGCTATCTCTCAAGAACAGGGATGCAATTCTTGCATTATATTCTAAGATGCTTCTAAGCAATTAACCACAAATTTAACTCCGGCCAAAAGAGATAGTTTAGTATGGCACGTAACCATACCGCACAGCCCTTAAAGCTTTTGTTATCTATAATTTAAATCAATCCTAGAATACTTGTGAAAGAGATCTACGCAAGCTACACTCGTAGACGTTTACGTAAAACCCTCCCACTATTCACATGATTTAAATTGTTTGTCTAGAAATCCCAACAACCGTACCCATGCACCTCTAGGAACTAGCAAGCTACACTCGTAGACGTTTACTAGAACGAGAGACACACTTACAACCTAGGACCGCTTTGTGGAGGCCTATTGATTTTTAAAAAAAAATCTGCTTAGTATTTTTCTTTAAAAGGTTTCTTATATGTGCACACATAATTTCTTTGTTATTATATTTTCCAAATTTTGCATGTAATTAAACAAGCCCAAAAATTCTCAAAATATAATCCAACAAAAGAAATTAATCACATAAGCATGCTTGAAAGTTGTAAATAATAAAAGCAATAAATCATGCTTTTCCTATTATCTACACATGCTTAATTGCGCACATAATAAATCACATATCATACGAGGACAATTAAGGCAAACAAAAATTCCTCGTGGCCCCACAAAAATAGAAAAAATAAATTCTATCTATTATAATTTGAAATTTGAATATATTTGGATAGACACAAATCTTCTCAAATCTTCCAGGGCCTCCAAATCTTGATTCACCAAATCTTTTGGGATTTAGGCCTTTGTGATCTGATGATTTGCCCTAACCCTAATGCAAACACTAGGGTTTACACAGGATTGCACAAACCACCAAAACCACAAGCCACCGCGACGGGACAGCATCAGTCGATGATGACCACCGCCGCTGCCCTGCACCGCCCTAGTCCCTCGCGCGCGCAGGCCGCGCGCCGTAGCCGCCGCTGTCGTCCGCCGTGTCCTCCGCCGGCCCTGCATCGGCTCCGTCTTGGTTCTTCGTCCTCGACCCGTCCAATTACAGATTTTGAAAAATAAAATTACAGAATCTATTCTATTACAATTTTCAAAAACTACACTAATCACGGATTTTCTCGTGATTTTACAAAATTAATTCAACCCTACACGGATAAACCACCGCGGGCTGAATTACACGGGTTGCCACGAGGAACAAAAACCAACATCCACAAAACAGTAAATCCATACATGCATATTGAATTCAATTATGCACAAAAGAGCCATAAATCAGAAACCTCGCTCTGATACCAATTGTAGGGTTTTCCCGTGAACCGAATCACCAAAACCAATTTGAACCGGATCGATTTATGGGTATGGTGCATAATTAAATACATAATAAAACCTAGCATGCTCCTATGAATTTAATTACCAGATTTGTGGATTGAGAGATTACCGTAATTTCGTCGAGTCTGATTCGATCTTTTGCGTTTGAATTTCCAACTTCAATTCAACCACGCAATTCAATTTTATCTGCGGAAGTAGAAATTAGCAATCTAATTTCTAGATAAATTCGAAAAATAAAGAAAGAAAAGAAATAGGATTTTCGTTCTCCAGATCAGGTCTTCGGATCTGTATCCCAATGCTGTTAAGATCTACTACTAGTGAGGACTCCGTAGATCTGTGGTTTGAGCAGGACCAGAATCGAAATTCTCCCCCCTTCCAGTTGAAATCGGCGCCCCTCTCTCTCTCTCCTAGGTTTAGTGTGTTTCAACTGTGTTACAACTTATGAGAGAGAGCTGTTTATTTATAGACCTAGGGTTATAAACCCCAATGGGCTCCTGGGCTCAATTCAACATATTTATTTGGGCCATACCTGGGACCAAATGCAAATGATAAAGTGGGCCCATAAATTAATTAATTCCCATGTCCACAACCCAGGACACAATTAATTAATTAATATTAATTCTTTTTCACCACAGAATTAATACTGACCTACCCCTTTATTACCACGTTATGAGAACGGGCTGCATTAATTGAGAATCCCCATATTTAAGGTTACCGGACATTCATGTTCTTAGGCTCTATCTTGGATAAATTGATATCAAATAAATATGTATGTTCATGGATGGATTTAAATTGTTGTGGATATTTTTGTTCTCGTGGCCTTCTCGTTTTTGGATTTGTTTTTCACTACGAGAAAATTCGTAGTTAGTTTTAATAGGGAAAATCATGTAATAGATCTAGATCTATTTTTTTGTATTTTCTATTTTTTTTAAAACTGTAAAATTGAGATCCGGAAGAATTGAAGAACGAAGAACAGAAGAAGCCACATGAATCAGCCGGCGGCGGCGGCGACCACAGCAGCGGAGGGTGGCGGCGGCTCGGCGGAGCCCTAGTTCCTCGCGTGGCTGGGCCGCGCCCTTGCAGCTTGATGTTGCACGTGTCTCCGGTGAGCGCAGGTCGACGGCGGTCCAACAACAACGTGCACGAGGCCGACGAGCTCCCAGATCCAGCTGGGGCGGCGTTAGGCGGCGCTGCAAGGAGTGGCGGCGGCGCAAGGAAACCCTAGGGTCTCTTGCGCGGCTGGGCCGCTCTCCTGCAGCCAGTTGCTACGCGCACGTCTCCTGCGAGGCAAGCAGACGCTCGTCGTGGTGGTGGTGTTTGCGTGCGATGGTGTTTCTGCGTCAGCCTGAGTGTGTCGATGGCGGCTTGCGACGGCGCCGCGACGTGGCTGGACTGGGGCATGGTGTGCGCTGCTGCTGCGGCCGGCGACGACGGGGGAAGAAGTTGGCGTCGCAGGCGACATGGCTGGGCTGCAGACGGTGGCCGGCGTGGTGGTCTGGTGGCGGCTGTGTCAAGGGCGGTGGCCTGAAATGGCCCGTTGATAACGAGTGGGACCAAACAATTCGATGGGAGTAGTTGCTGAACCATACCACATAGTTCCAGCAATAATAAAAGCTGCAAAGGGCGGCGGCGGCTAGGGCTGCTAGGGTGGCGGCTAGGGTTTGCTGCCCGGGCCGTGGCTCGGGCCCGTCAGCCTGGAGGCGGCCCGCAAGTCTAAAAAATTAGGGTTTGGCTGTTGTTTGCGCCAGAAACCCAAATTTAATGCCCAGTTGTTGTTAAAGCAATCCAAATCAGATTTCAAGTCCAACCGAGGCCCAGTTTGAAGATCTGCATTACAATTAAATCTTGTAATAGTTAGATTTGATTTATTTCCATGTAATCGCATCTGAGGGGCCACGAGAATTTATTTGTTTATTTATTTATTCTCGTATTGATGTGATTTATTATGTGCGCACTAGTAAATAACAGGAAAGCATGTTTATTTGCTTTAATTATTTACTTTTATAAGCATGTTGCAATTTAATTTTTGAGCATGTCTTATGTGATTTATTTTATGTTTTGAATTATGTCTATAAATTTCGGAATCATATTAATTTATGATGGAATTTTGGGTGTGACATAATTTATGGGAACATAAAATAATGTGTGCGCATGAAACCTTTAGAATTAAAATACTAAGCTGGATTTTGGTTTTTTTTTTCTAACCAAGATCATTAGACCTCCACAAATACGACTTCTCATTGGAAATGGAGTATCTCGAAGCGTAAACGGTCTACTTGGGTAGCTTACGTTAGGGGTCCCTCACTTGTTCCAATGCGATGAGGTTTCCAAATAAAACACTTATTTTAAGATGAGAAGTGGGAGCCTCTAAGCAAACGGTCTACTCGGGTAGCTTGCATTGAGACAACTTTCACTGTTCTCTAAGATTAATCTAAGTGGAATAACAAAGGATGTTAAGGGCATGATGCATGGGTCCAGTACGTATGCTAAATTGCCTTTTAATATCTGGAGTTAGGCTTGTGGTTATTTTAGCTTAGATGTTACCTGGAGTATAACTCATGAATGATGTCCCTACTCCGGATAGGTGAACATGGTCTTGGGATCTCCAATATTAATTTCTTTTGTTAAAGATACCTGGCATGTTAAGAAATTAAAGGATCTTTTATGGTCTGGTTGAGCGTTTGCAGTTTACGGACTACTCGGGTAGGTTGCGACAAATTAGCTTGGGCAATTGGTGGAAACAAATTGCATTGTTTTATCTAAAGGTTCTATGCATATTTGTTTTAATTATTTGTAGTATGTACTTACTTTAATTCGCTTGTTTTCAGATATGTCTATGAATAATGTCATTAATATCCTCGCTCAAAATCCTCTCAATGGTCTGAATTTCCTTGAATGGAAATGTAATTTGGATTATATCCTTGTTGCGGAAGAACACAAGTTTGTCCTTACTGATCCTTGTCCGCCAGTCCCAGCTGCTGATGCTACTGCCGAGCGGCAGCAGTCTTACAATAAGTGGATCAAGTCTAATAATGTAGTGAAATGCTACATGATAACCACTATGAGTAAGGTACTGCAGCTGCAGCATCAACATTATGATAAGGCCTGTGAGATTATGGATAATCTAACAGCGACTTATGGGGAGACGGACAAAACTGTCAGATTCAATCTCATGAAGGAGATTGTGAGCAAGAAAATGTCTGAAGGCAGTTGAGTGAGAGAGCACGTGGTTGCCATGACTCACCTCATGGATGAACTAATGTTGCATGGTGGTGGTATTGACGCGAAAGCCCAAGTCGATATCATACTGAACTCTCTTCCCAAGTCCTTTGAAAACTTCAGGTTGAATGCTGTGATGAACAAGGAGTGTACTCTTAATGAGTTACTCAGTGACTTGATGGCAGCACAGTCCCTGATGGAACACGAGAAAGCAGTTTTGGTTTCTTCCGGTAGCCGGTCTGCTGCTCTTAAACGAGCAAAACCTAAGAGAACGGGTAGGAATAAGAACAAGAAAACTGCTGGTGGGAACAATGGAGTTTATGCTCCAAAGAAAAAGGCTGGGAAAGTTAAAGGAAAGGGCAAGTGTTACCGCTGTGGCAAGATGGGACACTGGAAAGCAAATTGTCCAGGCGTTAACACCAATGGACAAGGTACGTCATCGTGTTTAGTATCAATTTTCTACTCCTTGTTAGTAGTGGTTACTGTTGGGATTGTATACAGAAAGCATAAATGATTAAGTGTTTGTATACTGGGCGCGCGCGCTTCCTCCGACCACCAGGGGCGTCTTCTCCGATGTGCAGCAGCCGGCGAACGAGGAGGGTTTGCGGCGGAACCCTAGAGCGAGGGTGGCAGCGGCGCGCTGCAACAAACCCTAGGGTTTGTGCCGCATGCGGCTGGGCCGCGCCCTGCCGGGTC
Organism: Plectranthus barbatus; assembly: GCA_026898455.1. Taxonomy (NCBI): domain Eukaryota; kingdom Viridiplantae; phylum Streptophyta; class Magnoliopsida; order Lamiales; family Lamiaceae; genus Plectranthus; species Plectranthus barbatus. The sequence goes on from JAPKLW010001253.1 coordinate 23,025, forward strand.
TGTGCGCCGGCTCTCCTCCCGCTCTCTCTCAGTTGCCTCCCACGGCGACGAAGGTGGTGTCGCTGGACGCCTGCGCGCGGTGGTTCGCAGCAGCGGCGAGCTACGTCTCGCTCTCCTCTCACGACTTCAGCAGCTCCCGGTGGCTCCAGGTGCGACAGGCGACGGCTGCTCCGGCCGGCGACGGCACGCGAAGGTGGTGGCTGGCGTGGCTGTGGTGGTGGTCACCGGCGACGGCGGCTGGAAGGTGGGAGGAGGCTAGGGTTTCACTCAAACCCTAGGGTTTGGGAGCTGGGCCTGTTTTCAGGCTCTCCAGTCCGGAGGCGGCCCGGTTCAGGTGTGAACCCTAGTTCTGGCCCACTATGCAGCCCGGTTTGCAGTTTTTCAGTGGGAGCCCAATTCTGAAGATCTGTATTGAAATTAAAGCCTTGTAATAGATAGGATTTAATTTGTAATTGCATCTGAGGGGCCACGAGAAATATTTATTTGTTTATTTTATTGTTTTCTCGTATGATGTGATTTATTATGTGCGCACTAGTAAATAATAGGAAAGCATGCCTACTTGCTTTAATTATTTATTTTTATAAGCATGTTGCAATTATTCCTTTTTGAGCATGTCTTACGTGATTTATTTTATGTTTTAAATTATGTCTATAAATTCCAAGATTCATATTAATTTATGATGGAATTTTGGGTTGACGTAATTTATGGGAACATAAAATAATGTGTGCGCATGAAACCTTTAGAATTAAAATACTAAGCTGGATTTTGGTTCTTCTCTAACCAAGATCATTAGACCTCCACAAATACGACTTCTCATTGGAAGTGGGGTATCTCGAAGCGTAAATGGTCTACTCGGGTAGCTTACGTTAGGGGTCCCTCACAAGTTCCAATGCGATGAGGTTTCCAAAATAAAACACTTATTTTAAGATGAGAAGTGGGAGCCTCTAAGCAAACGGTCTACTCGGGTAGCTTGCATTGAGACAACTTTCACTCATCTCTAAGATTAATCTAAGTGGGATAACAAAGGATGTTAAAGGCAGGACACATGGGTCTAGTACGTATGTCGAATCGCCTTTTAATATCCGGAGTTAGGCTTGTGGTTATTTTGGCTTAGATGTTGCCTGGAGTATAACTCTTTTGAGATGTCCCTGCTCTGGATAGGTGAACATGGTCTTGAGATCTCCAATATTAATTTCTTTTGCTTAAGATACCTGGCATGTTAAGAAATTAAAGGATCATTTGATCTGGTTGAGCGTTCATCGTAAACGGTCTACTCGGGTAGCTTGCGGTGAATTAGCTTGGGCAATTGGAGGAAACAAATTGTGTTGTTTTATCTAAAGGTTACTATGCATATTTGTTTCAATTGTTCTGTTGTATGTTCTTAATTTATTTATTTATTTATTTTCAGATATGTCTATCATTATTCGTATTTTGGCACAAAATCCCTTGAAGGGTTCTAATTTCCTGGAATGGAAATGGCGAATGGAGCGATGCATGTTTGCTACACAGACTGTGTTTGTGTTACTTGTGCCTCGTCCGGCTGTACCTCTCATTGAGTCCTCAGATTCCTCTAGGAACTCTTTTGAAAAATGGATGGCGAGCAACGATAAGTTATTATCAATGCTCAGGTTATCCATGATAGAAGAGCTCCAGCTCAAGTATCAGTATTGTACTGACGCGGTTGAGGTTTGGAGAGATCTGATTATGACTTATGGTAGGCTTGGACAGACTGCCAGTGCCGAGTTCATAATGAGGATTGTGAACTGTAAGATGGCACAGGGTGGTAATGTTAGGGAGCATGTGTTGCACATGGATCACCTGAGAAGATTCTATATCTTATATGGTGGTAATATGAATGATCAGTTATTCACTGATATCATATATGACTCCCTTCCAGAATCTTTTTATGACTTCACTTCCATAGTCGAGGACAAGGTGTTCACTCTGGATCAATTGATCAGTTTCTTGGAGGCTGCTCAAACGATCAATGACTCCTTGTCTGTTGTTGTGCTTGACTATCACTTTCCACTTCCAAGTGAGAAAGATGTGAGCATGAAGGAGTCGACTGGTGAGGTTGCTATAGAAAGATTTGGAGGCAAGGTTTACAAGAGGAAGGTCTGTTCTGCATGCAAAAGGAAAGGTCACTGTGAAGTAAATTGTCCGGTGTTTGTCACCAAGGGACAAGGTACGTCATCTTCTGCACTAGTCATTGAAACATGTTTAGCAACGGTTTCTATCCATTCGTGGATAGTGGATACTGGAGCTACTGATCATGTTTGTTACTCCATGCAGGGGTTCGAGCTGACTAGAGAGCTTGAAGATGGCGAGGTTACCATCTCCATGGGAAATGCTGCTAGAGTCTCTGCTGCAGCAATTGGAGATGTTACTTTACGTTTTGAGAATAATGTTTTAACACTAAGAGATGTTTTGTTTGTGCCGTCTTTTCGGCGAAACTTGATTTTAGTTTCCAAGCTCTTTAATGATGGATTTTCTGTTATTTTTCGTAGAGATGTTTCTATCATGAGAAATAACGTTGTTATCTGTCATGGGTTACTGAAAGATTCTCTTTATGTTATTACATGTTCAAACAAACAGACAGTGAAAGAGGCATATAATTTGTCTAACCAACGTAAAAGAAAGTTTTCTTCAAGTGAGGATATAACATATCTTTGGCACTTGAGACTCGGTCACATCAATCTTAAGAGAATCAAGAAACTTGTTGATTGTGGAATTATGGATCCAATCCAAGTAGTTCCACATAGAGTTTGTGAATCTTGTATAGAGGGGAAGATGACGACCAGGCCTTTCAAGGCAACTGAGTCTCGAGAAAATGATGTGTTGGGCCTCATCCACTCTGATCTGTGTGGACCTATTTCAACACAAGCCCGTAGTGGGCACAGATACTTTGTCACCTTCATAGATGACTACTCCAGATATGGATTTGTTTATCTACTTCACCACAAGTCTGAATGCCTTGAGAAATTCAAGGAATTCAAGACAGAGGTAGAGAAGAAGTTGAACAAGACCATAAAGACACTACGATCTGATCGTGGTGGGGAGTACCTCAGCAATGAGTTTCTCCAGTATCTGGCAGATCAAGGGATTACTTCCCAGTGGACCGCACCTGGCACCCCTCAGCAGAATGGTGTAGCAGAGAGAAGAAACAGAACTTTGTTAGAAATGTTTAGGTCAATGATGAGCTATGCCAGCTTACCAATTTCCTTTTGGGGACATGCACTAGAAACAGCAGCGTACTTACTTAACTTAGTTCCTTCCAAATCAGTTCCTAAAACCCCAGTTGAGCTTTGGTATGGACATAAGCCCAATTTGTCCAAGCTAAGAGTGTGGGGTTGTCCAGCATATGTGCTGAATAAGGAAGCTGACAAGTTGGAAGGAAGATCCAAGTTAATGTTGTTTGTGGGCTATCCCAAGCAAACAAAGGGTGGTTTCTTTTATGATCCAGAAGATCAGAAAGTTGTTGTGAGTACCAACACAAGATTTCTGGAACATGAATTTATAAGAAACCACAAGACCAAGAGCGAGATTGTACTTCAAGAAATTGAAGAGAACAATTCAAATCCATCAGGAGAACCCCGTGACACCCTGAGCATACCTGAATCGAGTATGGAACCAGGTGCACAGCCGCCTGTGCAAGTTGGTGAATCACAAGTGAATGCACCAAACACAGACACATTAAAGGGGCCTCGTCGTAGTGGGAGGTTGCCTCGACAACCTGAGCGGTATATGTTCGTGGGAGAGTCTTCGGACTTAATCCCTGAAAATGGACTGAATGATACCGACCCATGGACATACGACGAAGCCATGAGGGACAAAGATGCTGATCAGTGGCGAAAGGCCATGGATTCTAAAATAGAATCAATTACAGCTATGGATGTATACCAGAAATCCTTGCTGCCAGATGGTTTTCGAGCCATAGGCAGCAAGTGGGTATACAAGAGAAAGAAGGATTCGAGTGGTAACATAACGGCATTTAAGGCCAGGCTGGTGGCAAAAGGTTATAGTCAAAAGGAAGGTATTGACTTTGATGAAACCTTCTCACCAGTTGCTATGTTAAAATCCATTCGGACACTTCTGTCCATAGCAGCACATATGGATCTTGAGATCTGGCAAATGGATGTCAAAACCGCGTTCTTGAACGGGTACCTTGAGGAAGGTCGTGACATCTATATGCAACAACCAGAGGGATATGTGCAGAATGATTAAGAGCATCTTGTCTGGAAGCTCAAGAAGTCCTTATATGGACTTAAGCAAGCTTCAAGGTCATGGAACAAGCGTTTCGATGATGTGATCAAATCCTATGGATTTGCGCAATGCGAAAATGAAAGTTGTGTGTACCGTTTATGTGTCAGTGGGAGTGTGGTTTTTCTTGTACTTTATGTAGATGACATTCTCCTATTTGGAGACAATGTGGAGGTGTTATCAGGCATAAAAGGTTGGTTATCCGAACAGTTTCAGATGAAAGATCTGGGTAATGCTGGTTACATCCTTGGGATCAAAGTCCTACGTAATCGTAGGAAAAGGATGTTGAGCTTATCCCAGGGTGCTTACATTGATACTGTGTTGGCTCGTTTTAGCATGGAAAATTCCAAGAGAGGTTTTTTACCTTATTGTCATGGAATTCGTCTTTCAAAGTCACAGTTTCCTGTGACAGAGAAAGAGAAGAATGAGATGTCTAAAGTACCATATGCTTCGGCAGTGGGAAGTCTCATGTATGCTATGCTTTGCACGAGGCCAGATATCTGCTATGCTGTTGGCATGGCGGCAAGATATCAGTCCAATCCCGGGCAGGCGCATTAGAATACAGTGAAACACATTCTCAAATATCTGAAGAGAACACGAGACTTATGTCTCATATATCAGAGTGAGAACTTGTGTCCTGTTGGGTACACGGATTCGGATTTCCAGGCGGATCAAGATGAGAAGAGATCGACCTCTGGATATGTGTTTACCTTGGGAGGAGGAGCTGTATCTTGGAGGAGTGCGAAGCAGAAATGCATCGCAGACTCCACCATGGAAGCTGAGTATGTAGCAGCTTCAGAGGCAGCAAAGGAAGCTGTATGGTTCCGGAACTTCCTCCTAGAGTTGGATATTATTCCGAGTTTGCCTAAGGCAATCACAGTATACTGTGATAATGCTGGTGCAGTGGCAAACTCAAGGGAACCCAGAACTCACAAGGCCTCGAAACACATTGAGAGAAAGTACCACATCATACGAGAGATTGTGGCAAGAGGCGATGTGCTAGTCCAAAAGATTGATACGAAAGAGAATCTAGCTGATCCATTTACAAAAGGCTTGCCTCAGAAGATCTATGAGGAACACGTTCGTGCTCTTGGACTGAAGATCTGAGGCTGGACATCTTATGTCCCATTTTGTAATAGCTAGATTGAGTAGACACACTTAATACTCTGTAAAAGTGATGGTATTATGCTTTGAGTATAAGTGGGAGATTGTTGGGATTGTATACAGAAAGCATAAATGATTAAGTGTTTGTATACTGGCCTTCATTTATGTGTTGCATCAACAAATCTCGCTATCTGATAAATGTGAACATACGATGAACTATAATATCCTTTTATCTCGTAGATAGGGATGACCATATGGTGTGTAGAAGATCACAGAGGATCATATGATTCGTTTGACCTAGCGAGATATAAACAGTATCACAGCTGAAACAGTCCCTGGATAGGCTGTTGGTTTAAGTTGCGGCACATCGGTTCATAAGTGGGCTTATCCTAGCTACTTGATGTGTCGGTACATGTTTATGTATTGATGGGATCAACAGTGGGATGTGCCATTCTCATTGACATATGAATGAGTCAGATCCCTAATATACTTCCTATGATCTTAAACCTTACTGAAGGATAAGGGGCACACATGAATTGACCACACTTTGATTTGCTAGGATGGCGAGTCCTACATGTACTCTAATATCTGCATCTTGGGTGTTGGCAATTTGTGTGGGGTCTACTTAGGCTGGATGTATAGGTAAGCATATCCGTTTCAGGATGGTGACATTCCCTGATGAGCTCACAAGGTTCTTTATGCTAAGTCCTGCAGGCTGAATGATTTGTTCAAGCATAAGAGAAAAGGAGTCAGTGGTATTAATCAGGAAATAAGATATTAATTAATTATGGTTGATTGTCATAAACCAAATTAATTAATGAATGTCTAAAACCTTAAATATGTGGATCATGTTAGTTTAATGCAACCCGTTCCTAATAATGTGGTAATAAAGGGGCGAGTCAGCATTGTTACCGTGGTGAAGGTTAAAACAATGTTTTATTAATTAATTATGTTCTGGGTTGAACAAGGAAGGATTAATTAATAAAGAGGGCCCACTTTATTATTTGCATTTGATCCCTGGTCTGGCCCACACACTGCTCAAGCCCAATTAGGGTTAGGGTTTCTCAAAACCCTAACACTATAAATAGTCTTTCCCTCTCAGATCAGATTGTAGCCACCACAGTATACAACTAATATTCAATTAGAATATTGAGAGAGAGAGGGGCGACTATTCCGGCGATCATAAGGAGGATTTTTCTGATCAAATCCTCCGGCTTTCTGATTCAACTTGGTAGATAATCCTCACCAGATTTCCAAGGAGCAAGGGAACAGATCAGAAGATCAGATCTGTAGGAACACAATCAAAGAAGGAGTTCCATTCCGCTTCAGATCTAACTTCATCATTATTATTCTCCGATCTGTCCTGTGGATCAAACGATTGAAGAAGGTATAATCCTTAATCCATCCGATGCAATTAATTTTGTAGGAGCATGCATAGGATTCGCATGGTTTATTTAATTGTATTTATTTTGATATCCTAAGAATGGTCCAGCGAATTAAATAACAACTCATGTTGTTGGCCGTAGACTCGAATCCTACAGTTCCTGTGAGTACTAATCATGTTTTGGTTGCGTTATGCAGAGAATCAAGGTGATGATAATGCTTGAGGATGACGGGACTACCAACTCCAAGGAAGATGCTGGAGATTGTTCTCAAGTTGTTGGAGTTGTTTGCTTTGAGTTTATGTTAAAACTCTGTTTTAATTCATAATCTTTTGAAGAGATATTGGTTTTGTTTTGATAAACAATTTTCATCTATGGATTATCAGTTATTCAGATAGAGTTTTTCTATCATGATGAATAACAGTGTTTTCTATTATGGATGTTTATCTCTTCATTACTTGATTACATTAACTATCAGTGTTCTAAGGTATAATTTACAGAATCTCTATAGAGATAGGTTACATCAGTCTAAGTAGTTTTAAGTAATTCATGGAATTATGGATTCAATCCAGGTATTCCTAAGAATGGTACTTATGACAACTACTTAGAGGTATAAGATGGTAACCAGGCCTTTTAATAGGCAATTGTATCTCTATAAGTTATTTTGTGTTTGATCTGGTTTGCTGGTTTGAGTCTACTTCCGCAGTTGCCTTAACAGACATCGATACTGTAATCATTTTAAGATTTGGATATGTTTATCTAGTTCACTACAAGTCTTAGTCCCTTGCTTTAATCAAAAGCGTTCAAGACTAAGGTAGAGAATAAGTTAAACAAGATCGTAAAAACATTATGGTTCATTCATAATGGTATATCTTAAGTGATGGGGTTTTACAGTATCTGGCAGAGCAAAGGGATTGCATCCCAGTTAACTACACCTATTATCCCTCGATTGGGATAGTGTAGGTAAAATGAAATAAGATTCTTTGATAGTTTATAAGTTATGTCAGCTTTGCCAAATTTTTGTTTTTGGGAAGAGCGCTAAAAAGCAGTTGTGTGTTTGCTTAATCTAGTGTCTCCTAAATCAGTTCCAAATACCCTAGCAGACCTTGACTCTGTCAAAAGGGCAATGATGGGTAATTCGGTTGTTAAGCTGATATATGATACTAATTGGTTGGAAGAAAGGTTTAAGCTAGTACTGTTTTGTGGGCTATTCCAGGTAAACAAAAAAGATGGTTACTTTGTGTATCCTAGATACAAGTAAGTTGTATAGGATGAAACCATGAATCCAAATGTGATATTGTTCTCTAACATTTTAGAGACGACAATTCAAATCCATCAGGAAATACCCCGTGGCATATTGAGCATACCTTGGAAGGTATGGTACAAATTGCACGGTCACCTGTGTAAGGTGGTAAACCACAAATTAATGCACCATTAACTGACAACGTAAAAGGAGCATCGTTGTAGTGGGAGGTTGCCTTAACAGGCTTAATGGTACTAGTTCGTGGAAACATTCTCTAGACTTGTTCCCAGCTTAACGAACAACATCATACTTATCCCTTAAAGCGCAACGAAGCTGTTAAGACAAACGATGCAGTTTAATGATGTCAAGTCATGGATTCAGAAATGAATTAGTAAATGTTATGGTCGTGTATCAGGATCAGTGATTGCCAAATAGCTTACCAGCTATAAGTAACTAATTGATATACAAGGAAAGAAATGCTCGAATGGTAACCTAGTATATTCAAATGTCTAGGTTAGTGAGTAAGGTATATTTCACAACAATACCTAATCACTGGTTGCGACTATTAAACCCATTCGAATTCTTTTAACCATAACAGCACATATGAATCTAAATATCTGAAAGATAGATGACGTCATCCGTATTTTATAAACGGGTACCTTGATATAAGGTGACGACATCTGTATGCAACAACCAGATAAGTTATATGCAAAGCATCATGTCTGGAAGCCAAGGTAGTTCAAGTATGAACTTAAGGGAGCTTCAAAGTCATGAAACAGACATTTCGATATTGTCTATCGAGAATGAGAGTTTCATGTACCAGTTATGTGTCAGCGGAAGCGTGGTTTTCCTTGCACATTATGCAGATATTATTTTCACATTCGGAAACGGTGTGGAGATATTGTCAGGCATAAAGGATGGTTATCCGAACAGTTTCAGAAGTAGGACTTATGAGATCTTGGAACATCTTTTGAATTAAAGTCTTGTGTTGTCACAAGAAAAGGATGTTCAGGTATCTCAAGTCGCTTAAATTGATTCTGTAGTGAGTCGTTCATAGCAAGAAAGATTGTTATCTTTCTATATTGTAAATGAATGAAGTTAGATATTTGTACTGCTATAAGCATGTTAAACAGATATCAGTTCAACTCTGGATAGGCACATTGGTTAATGAATGAGCCTTGTGAGTTGAATGGCATCGGATATCCAGGAGGATCATAAGGAAAGGGAATCGACCTCTAACTATGTGTTGGCCTTGGAGGAGGAGTTATAGGAATCTAACACATGAGTGTGTTGTGGATTCCGGTATGAAGGCTGAGTTTTTTTATAGCTTCATCAGCTTCTCAAGAAGCAGTATAACTCCGGTGTTATCCTCTAGAGGTGTGTGTTCTGAGTTTGCCTGATAAAATCACATGGAATTGTGATCATGTTGGTGCAATGACAAACACAAGGGAACCCAAGACTCACAAGGTGGTGAAACACATAGGATGTGTGGTATCACATATTACGAGAAATCGTGACCAGGTGACGTGAATGCAGTGGGAGTGATTGACAGTATAGACACACTTAATACTTTGATAAAGCAATGGTATTATGCTTTAAGTATAAGTGGGAGATTGTTAGGATTATATACTGAAAGCATCTATGATTAAGTGTTGTGTACACTGGTCTTCATATATGTTGCTGCAACAATGCTCGCTGTCTGATGAAACAAACATACGACGAACCATAATATCCTATTATCTCGCCTATAGGGATGACCATATGGTGTGTAGGAGATCACAGAGGATCATATGAGTCGTTTGACCTAGCGAGATATAAACAGTATCACAGCTGAGACAGTCCCTGGATAGGCTGTCGGTCTAAGCTGCGGCACAACGGTTCATAAGTGGGCTTATCCTAGCTACTTGATATGTCGGTACATGGTTATGTATTGATGGGATCAACGGTGGGATGTGCCATTTACATTGACATACGAATGAGTCAGATCCCTAACATACTTCCTATGATCTTAAACCTAACTGAAGGATAAGGGGCATACACAGATTGACCACACTTTGATTTACCATGGTGGCGAGTCTTACTTGTACTCTAATACTCGTATTTTGGGTGTTGGCAATTTGTGTGTGGCCTGCTTAGGCTAGACGTTTAGGTAAGCATATCCGTTTCAGGATGGTGACATTCCCTGAGGAGCTCACAAGGTTCATTAGGCTAAACCATGTAGGTTGAATTATTTAATTCAGGCATAAGTGAAAAGGAGTGAGTAGTATTACTCAGGAAATAAGAGATTAATTAATTATGGCTGATTGTCATAAGCCAAATTAATTAATGAATGTCTTAAACCTTAAATATGTGGATCATGTTAGTTTGGTGCAACTCATTCCTAATAACGTGGTAATAAAGGGGCGAGTCAGCATTGTTACCGTGGTGAAGGTTAAAACAATGTTTTATTAATTAATTATGTTTTGGGTTGAACAAGGAAAGATTAATTAATAAAGAGGGCCCACTTTATTATTTGCATCTGGTCCCTGGTCTGGCCCATGAACTGCTCATAGCCCATTAGGGTTAGGGTTTCTCAAAACCCTAACACTATATATAGGCGTGCTCTCTATCAGATCTGTAGAGACTTTTCAGTATATTGAAAATAGAGGGAGAGACGGCGGCGGCAATCCGGAAGGGAGGAACTGATCGATTCCTCCAGATCTCGGATTCAACTTGGTAGATAATCCTCACCAGATTTCCAAGGAACAAGGGAACAGATCAGAAGATTAGATATGTAGGAATAAATGTTCATCGTCGGTGTTAAGATTCATATCCAGACCTATTTCATCGTTATTGGCTCCGATCTAGATCTGTAGATCAAACGGTGAAATCAGGTATTCTCTAAATCCATCCTCTGCAATTAATTTTGTAGGAGCATGCATAGGATCGCATGGTTTATTTAATTAAAATTTGTTCCTGGTATCCTAAGAACGATCCTTGGCAAGAAATTCATTAATGGCAACTCGTGTTGTCCATCGTAGACTTTAACCCTACATTTATCCTCTCAGTCTCAAGAACACCAATTTAGTTAATCTCAATAATCATCTAATTAATTCTTATACAAGTTTCTTACTTTTGAGATAGAAAATAAATATAATTAATTCTCTTATCCTATTAACAATCTTCACCTCTCGGTCCTTGAATTGATAACTTTAAACCCAGACTCAAATTCATCTCTCGATCCATCATTAAATTTAGATTATTAAATTAAGCTCAGAAAATTAAACCATGCTAGTGTAATAGTGCTAATTTTTGTGCATAATGATAGAGTATTTATAGAGCTAAAATATCTAATCTAGGTATTGGGCTAAAATATCAGAAATTGCCAAGACAAGCACAAACTCCTTTTCAGGCATCTGTGTCGATCGACACACAAGCAAGGTCGAAATCCAGGATTGGCTTCATGTCGATCCACCCCTTTGTTCTCCTTATCGGTTGACACCGGTCCTGTCGACCGACACGCCTGCATGTGTCGAGCTTCTCTTTAATTGCTTTGCTTCTGATCGACATCCGACCTCTGTGTCGATCGACATGCACCACGTCGATCGACACAGAGCTCCTGCTTCAAGATTTTAGCTTCGTCTTCCTACTTTGGTCAACTTCCCGTGCGTCAATCGAAGCAACACTCCGTGTAACTCGGCTCTTTCATCATTTTACCTCTTTTTAGCCCTAAATACCTGCAAAACTCTCCATCAAGAGCATAACATCTTATATAACAGTCTCATGCACATAAATAAGTAAAAACATAAACTAATTACACTTAAACAATGGAGAGAAATATAGATCAATGAGTATAAATATAAGTTTATCAAACCCCCCAAACTTGAATACTTGATTGTCCTCAATCAATGAAAAGAAAGAAAAGGAATCTCAAGTAGTTGAAAGTGCAATGCCTCACAAGATTCATCACAATCAAAGATCATCAATCCACATTACACAAACAATTTGAAAGAGATAAGAAATCCATTAACTACGGAAGACGCACAAGGAAGTATATCGCTCATTCACACAAGTGTTTGGGTTTCAATGAAAGCACTCACAACATGTATGAAGAAATTTCTACCATAGGCTTGAAAAATTTCTAGAATTTCCACTTCTCAAATGTGCACACAATTCAAGAATAAAAAATGACTTTGATTAGGTGGTAATGTAGGCTTTTTGTGAAAGGTAGGGAAATATGGCCAAGTGACTAAAATCAATCAAGTTGTACACCCTCAATCAATCTAAACCACCATCTATCAACATCTACCCTTATTACAATCAAGTCCTTTCTTTCTCTTTTATTTTTTTTTCTTTTCAAGCTCTTTTTTAATCTCCTAAACCCTTTCAAAAGTTTTTCAATCACAAACACACATTTTTTTCTAAGGGCTTATGAGACTTCTAATTATTTTCTTTTGAGCTATACAACCTTTCATCTTTATTCACCATTATACTACAATTTTCTTATCCACATCACACATATAACCACCCTTTTCTTCCTTAAATCTTATGGACAAGACAAAAACCATTATAACTCCATGAAAATCTCATAGACAAGACAAAAAAATATGGATTTAGGCACAATGGGGCTTATTAGGGATAGTTTCAATATAAGAGGGGACAATGTTTAGGAATTGGGCAAACAAAGATGGCCTAAAATAATTTCCTATCCTTGTGCACACTATGCAGCCTCGAAACATAACAGAAGCAAGTTCTAGAGAAACGAAAACATACATGCGAATCTCACATCAAACGAAAAAGGCTCAAATTCTTACTTGGGTTCAAAAATTTCTTCCTTAGTCAATTTCAATCCACTCAAACAATCATGCAAGTGTAAGTTTCAATTAGACCCTATCATGCAGTATTCTACATTCATAGGCAATCAACCACAATTGAAATCAAATCAAACTCATCCTCAATCGATTTCAACCTCAAAATAATTCAAATGGGTTCAAGACTCAATAAGAAATTTTTCTCACATTATCCATATTTTTTTTCTAGGCATAAATTTAAATAAACAAACCAAATCAAATAAAGCAAGTAAAGGATAGATAAGTTCGAATTTCTTGTCCACGTCCCCCCAAACTTATTCCGAACGCGGAGAGTAAGAAAAAGTTTGAAAATCAGACAAGAAAAAGAACTTGTACCTGACTCGTTGATCTCAGACATCAATGTTTTTATCCACCGGAAGAATCAGCTCGTCGCGACGGAGAATTGCAGCAGCTTGCACTCTGTGTCGATCGATACAGAGCCTTCCTGTTGACCCATGCCTCAGTCAAAAGTGTAACTCTGTGCTGACCTCTGTGTCGATCGACATCAGGTATGTCGATCGAAATAGAGGTTAATCCTCCACTGTTCAAATTTGTTTTTCAAAAATAATGATAAAATAAAGGAAAACAGAAATCTGAAAATAAAGTTAAACACGCCAACGAAAGTAAAAACGAAAATTGAAAAGAAAACAACGAGAATTGAAAGGAAAGCATGTAAAAGTTGGGTTACCTCCCAACAAGTACTTTAGTTAATGTCGTAGCTCGACAATACCTCTTTTTTTTCAGAACCACGGTGGACTAGAGCGCGCTCGCCTTCCTTGGGAATCCACCATATAGACCCAACGATCGTGGATGATAGCAGTGAGCTCAGGATGAGACGATGTAATTGACAATTTTGCCGGCCTCATTCCCTCGCTCCCATCTTTGATGTCTCGGTTTTCTTTGATTTCTTCACTTGCTTTCTCTTCTTCCTCTTCATCCACTTCCTCTCTGGAGGTAATTCTGAAGCACTCTGATTGCTGTCGGCTTTTGTCGAGCTTGAAAGTGATCTTCTCCTCATTTGCTCGAAGCGTGATCTCCCCTCCTCGGAAGTTAATTAATGTAGCACTAGTGTCCAGGAAATCCCTTCCCAAGATTAGGGGTGTGTTCCCATCTTTCTTCATGTCGAGGACCACAAGATCTGCAGGAAAAATAAGATGACCTACGCGAATAAGTACATCTTCAATGATACCTTTGGGACGAGACACAGATCGGTCTGTCATCTGCAAGGTGATGGTGGTCGGCCTCAACTCCCCAATCTTGAGGCGTTGGAAGATAGAGAAGGGCATCAAATTGATGCTGGCACCAGTGTCGCACAAAACCTTCTCGAACTTGATCCCCCCGATCTCTACTGGAATGGTGAAGCACCCTGTATCACTCATCTTGATCGGCATCTTCTTCTGCAGGAGTAGGCTGCATTGCTCATGAAGCTTCACCGTGGCATTCTCCACAAAATGTTTCTTCTCGCTCATCAACTTCAGGAGGTATCTCATGTAACCTGAAATTTCAGACAAAGCTTCAATCAGTGGTAAGTTAATACTTATTTTCTTCAAGTTCTCGACAAAGCGCAAAAACTTGGAATCCTCCTTCTGCTTGGCGAAACACTGAGGAAAAGGCATGGGAGGAGTCTGAGCAGCTTTGGAATGTGAGGAATGGTGCTGAATTGGCTGCTGTGTTGACTGGGAGGCTCCTGTGTCGGTCTGTCCTAAATTTTGATCGACAGTGGGTGTGTCAATCAACACACACGTTGCAGCCCTGTCAATCGAATCCTCTCCATCTGTGTCGACATCTTCAGTTTGTCCTCTGTGTCCGTCGACAGTCTGCCTGTTGACCGAAATAGAGGATGACTCTGCGGGCAATTTTTTCTTCTCCCCCCCACAAACTTGCTTTGGGGCATGCTCGTGCCTAAGTAGCTGGTTCCGGACCACAATTTCACAGCTTTGCATTCCTTTTGGTTCTTTGGATTCACCTCCGTGGTTCTTGGTAGCTTTCCTTGAGTGTGTTGCGTACCGAGTGTGGTAGCAATCTGGCTCACCTGAGTCTCTATGATTTGCACATGTTTACCAAGGCGGTCGACCTTGGTGTTTACTCCTACCACCTCCTGCTCAATATTCCCAACTCTATAGTCGAAGGCTTTGATGAAGTTCTTGAGCACCTTGTCTAGGCTCTCCTTCTTCTTCTCCATGACCTTGCCATTCTGCACATCAAGATCCAGCGGGGGTTGTTCGGCAGCTTCAGGCTGAGAGTAAGAGAAGCCTGGATGAGGTCTAGGATGGTAGTGTTGGTATCCCTCTTGCCAGTACTGATTCTGGTAGCCACCATAATTCATGTAGTTCACGTCGGCGATAGGGTCAACCTGTGCAACAGAAACAGAAGCCAAAGTAGTAATTTTTTCAACCTCCTCTTTTAGCTTTTCAACCTCCTTTTTAAGTGCATCATCCTCCTTCTTCTCTAAGCTCGGACCTGCGGCCTCCTTGGATTGCCCCACTGCTGAGTATGTAAGGCCATCTTCTTGAACAGCTTCAAGGCCTTTTCTGGTGATTTGCTCATCAATGATCCCCCAGCTGCATTGTTAACTGACTCTTGGGTCTTTTCAGTCAACCCTCTGTAAAAAACATGGTCCTGCTCCTCGGTGTCCACTCCATGACTTGGGCAACTTCACAGCAACTCATTAAACTTGCTCCATGCCTCAAATAAAGACTCGTCCATCCTCTCGTGGAATTGCAGGATCTCCATCTTCTTTTGTATGATGACTGATGGTGGGAAGAAGGCAGCAAGGAACTCTGCTCTGAGATCGGCCCATGTACGGATGTTGCTGCAGTCCAGGGCTGTAAACCACGTTCGAGCCTGATCCCTAAGTGTTGGTCCCAAGATCAGAGTCGTCGTGGTGAATACAAACAACAAACACACACGAAATGCAACGGAATATTAACGTTCACTTACACTTAAGTTCTTCTTTATCAAAGTAGTTTTAGCTCAAGGTAGGATTAGGGTTTCTTCAAGTTATACTCTAGCAACTTGGTTGCTAGGTTTCAAAAACAAACACGAGAAACAGTAAATCAATAAAACAGTAAAGAGACACGATATTTATAGTGGTTCGATCAAATAGATCTACGTCCACTCCTTAGCTGAAACACTAAGAATTTCACTAAGAAAGTATACGAAATACAAGGATTCGCCTTTCACTTGTAGCAGGCGGTGAACTTTTAACCCGGCCACAACAAAACTATCCTTCGTTACTTCGTTCTTCTCAGTCAGCTGCAGCTCCCGCCAAGTCAAGGGGGAACCTTCGTAAAACTTGTCCTACGCTGCTAGGGGGAGCTTTTAAAATTCTCTCCTAAACTTGTCTATTTTTAGCAATATACCCGTCGGAGTCAATCCCTTTTCAGAGATGTGACTGTTGGATGCTTCCTTGGATGGAAGATTGGATTCTCGATCGAAGTCAAGGAATCTCTTAAAGGCAGTGTCAGATATTCAATGGAAGACACTCCTGGTTGTTGAGAGCTTTGTATACACTTCTATCTCGTGCTCTCAACAGACTACTTTATCACTTGTTCGCTTTGTCAAAGGAATCTCTAACTTAGGATGTTTGCGAGAGTAGCCAGTGATTGAAGCAGTAGTCGTCTCTCACTTCTGGACTTGTCTTTTATACCTGGAGATTCAAACTTTGAATCTCCATACCCGTTAGACACAACGGCTCCTTCGTCCAAGAGTGGTTCGACTTTATCCATCCTTTCCGGCGTTGTACAGTACTTTCCGACCTACTTCGGGAAAGTTTTGTCCTTTGTGTGTATGTCTGTCAGAACGGTAGTGTATCAGTCGTTGTTAGCTATCTCGCCTTGCTAAGCCTTCTCGGAACGATCTGCTAAGCCTTCCTAGCAATCTGCTACACTATGTATCGGATTGCTGACTGCTCAGCAGTTGCTCATGTTTAGCACTTGGTTCCTTTGACTCCGGATTGCTATCGCCTTTAGCAATCTGCTACATGCTAGCGAATGCTGACTCCTTCAGCATTCCGCTATACTTTACTTTTAGCAAATGCTAACTTCTTCTAGCATTTTGCTACTTGTTCTTCCGACTGTTGAGCACTTGATTCTAGCAGTCTCTTCCTTTGACACAGGATTGCTAACTCCTTAGCAATCCCCTCCTTAGCACTTGACCGCTATTATCTCTAGCAGTCATCCTCGTCTGCTAATATCTCTAGCAGCCACAATCTGCTAGGATTAATTCTAGCAATCTAATCTATTACAACTCGATACTTAGCCTATACAGGACATTATAAGAGTTGCTAGACTGTACTAGAATTAAGCAATTGATCGACCAATCTACTAAGGTTTGATCCAACAAAACTTTTTACAATATGATCCTAAAGGAGATTTAGGAATAATTTCCCAACACTAAGTGAAAAGGGGAACAAGCGCAGCTGGATCACATCCTGGGTCACTCCGTTTTGCTTGATGGTGTCACACTCCACCACGAACATCCTGAGGTGGGTGTACGGATCCTCCACTGCTCGGCCTCCAAACTAGTTCTAGGGCATATATTCTAATCATCAACATGCAATATCCATCAACTCAGCAATGGGGAAACAATAGATTTTAGTGGATTAAATTCCTTGGTCTGGCAATTAAATCCTAGATTACTAAACAGTGACTTTATCCTCTCGGTCTCAAGAACACCAATTTAGTTAATCTCAATAATCATCTAATTAATTCCTATACAAATTTCTTTCTTTTGAAAATAAATATAATTAATTCTCTTATCCTATTAGCAATCTTCACCTCTCGGTCCTTCGATTGATAACTTTAAACCTAGACTCAAATTCATCTCTCGGCCCATCATTAAATCTAGATTGTTAAATTAAGCTCAAAAAATTGAACCATGCTATTCGAGTTGATTTCAATTGACATGCATCAGAAAGGATACACGTAGCCCTAGAACCTGTTAAGGTTCTAGCCACAAAACATGACTAGAAATAAAGCAAACATATTATAGAATACCTTAAAATTTAAAAGGAACCTTCAAAGTCTTGTAAAAACTCCAATGCTAAAATATTCTAAGTGTAAAAACTAGTGTAGTAGTGCTGACTTTTGTGCATAATGATAGAGTATTTATAGAGGAGCTAAAATATCTAATCTGGGTATTGGGCTAAAATATCAGAAATTTCCAAAACAAGCACAAAACTCCATTTCAGGCATCTGTGTCGATCGACACACAAGCAAGGTCAAAATCTGGGATTGGCTTCATGTCGATCCACCCCTTTGTTCTCCTTGTCGATCGACACCGGTCCTGTCAATCGATATGCCTGCATGTGTCGAGCTTCTCTTCAATTGCCTTGCTTCTGATCGACATCCGACCTCTGTGTCGATCGACATGCACCACGTCGATCGACACAGAGGTCCTGCTTCAGGATTTTGGCTTCGTCTTCCAACTTTGGTCGATTTCCCGTGCATCAATCGAAGCGACACTCCGTGTAACTCGGCTCTTTCATCATTTCACCTCTTTTTAGCCATAAATACCTGCAAAACTCTCCATCAAGAGCATAGCATCCTATATAGCAGTCTCATGCACATAAATAAGTAATAACACAAACTAATTACACTGAAACAATAGAGAAAAATATAGATAAGTGAGTATAAATATGAGCTTATCAGTTGGACAAACCTTCGGGTTGATTATAAATTTATTTGCCCTGTGCTATAATCTGTGTGCAGATTTTGCATCGATCATAACCCAACCTTTGGAATGTTTTCTTTTCAATTTGTGTTTTTATTTTCTAGTTTGTGTTTTCCTTTTGTTTATTTTCAAAAAAAAAGTTCGAGGATTTACCTCTGTTTTGATTGACAAGCCTGATGTCGATCGACACAGAGGTATCGACGGAGCTACACTTCAACCTGAGGTTGAAGTCAAAATTAAGGCTCTGTGTTGATCGGCAGGACTCCTGTCGATCGACACAGAGTGCCAGCAGCTTCAAGACTTTGTCGTGCAGCACTGATTCCTCCTATGGATAAAAACGTTGATGTCTGAGATCAACAGTCAGGTACTAGTTCTCATTCTTGTCTGATTTTTAAACTTTTTCTAACTCTCCGAGTTCAAAATAAGTTTGGGGGATATGGACAAGAAATTCGAACTATTTATCCTTTTATTTATTATGCTTTATGTTATTTGCTTTAAGTTATTTAAATTTCGGCCTATAAAAATATGGATATAGTGTGATCAAACTTGTCGAGCTTTTGAACCTATTTGAACTGATTGTGAGTTTGAAATCGATTGAGGATAGTTTGATTTGATTTTGATTGTGGTTGATTGCCTATGAATGTAGAATAATGCATGATATGATTGAATTGAAACTTACACTTGCATGATGTTTGAGTAGATTGAAGTTGACTGTGAAAGAAAAAATTGAACCCAAGTGTGAATTTGAGTCTTTATTTGTTCATGAGAGATTCACATGTATGTTTTCGTTTCTCTAGAACTTGCTTCTATTCTGTTTCGAGACTGCATTGTGTGCACAAGGATAAAAAATGATTTTAGGCCATCTTTGTTAGCTAAATTATCCCAAACACTGTCCCTTGTGATATTTTATCCCTAGAATAGCCCCTTTGAGCCTGTTACTTTTTCTTTCTTGGTCTATGAGTTAAGAAAAATATTATAGTTCTGTCTTGTTTATGAGAGATGCTATGAAAAAGGTGATTTGTATCCTCACTATAGGATTTGGGTGAAATAAGGGTAGTTGTTATAAGTGGATAAGAAATTATTAAATTGGTAAACAAAAGAAGGTTGGGCTCTAGAAAAGAAAAAAACAGTTTGTTTGTGTCCTTATAAGCTCAAGAAAAAAATATTATAGAGCATAAAAGGATTAGAAAAGAAAAATAAAGAAAGAAAAAAGAAAAAGAAGAAGAAAGAGTCTTGGTTTGTCTTGAAGATATTAGGAGAAAGGTGGATGAAGAGAATTGAGTGAAATAAGATTGATGAGGTGGACGCACAAGAGTTGATTTTGAGTCACTTGACCATATTTCTCTACCTTTCACAAAAAACCTACATTACAACCAAATGAAAAGCCCTTTCTAATTCTTGAATTGTGTGCACATTTGAGCAGTGGAGATTTTAGAAATTATGCAAGCATATGGTAGAAATTTCTTCTTACATGTTGTGAGTGCTTTAATTGAAACCCTAACATTTATGTGAATGAGCGAAACACTATCTTGTGAGTCTTCCGCAGTTGATGGATTTCTTATCTCTTTCAAATGGCTTGTGGGATGTGGATTTTTTATTCTTGAATATGATGGATCTTGTGAGACATTGCACTTTCAACTGCATGAGATTTTGCGCTTTCAACTGCATGAGATTTATTTTCTTCTTTTCTTTTGATTGAGGACAATCAAGCATTCAAGTTTGGGGGGTTTGATAAGATCATATTTACGCTCACTTATCCATGTTTTTATCCTTTGTTTTAGTGCAATTAGATTAGGTTTTTAGTTATTTTCGTGCATGAGTGCATTATAGAGGATGTTATGCTTGTGATGCTAAGTTTTGTAAGTATTTGAGGCTAAAAGTGAGCAAAAGATGAGAAGAGCCGAGTGTGACAGAGTTGCTGCTTTGTTGACACACGGGAAGTTAGCCGAGTTGGGAGACGTGCCAAAAACCCAAAGCATTACCTCTATGTCAACCGACAGGGAGCATGTCGATCGATACAGAGATTGGATGTCGATCAAAGACAGTAGAAAGAGAAGGCTCGATGCAGAGGTGTCGATCGACACGGATGATGAAGAAGAGAATCGACATGAAGAAGTTGAAGGGGATGTTGACTTGCATCCATGTCGATCGACACGCACTGTGTTGATCGACACAGAAGTCCGAGAAGGAAAATTGCTCGATATTTTTGATATTTTAGCACAATACCTTGTTTAGATATTTTCACTCCTCTATAAATACCAAACTCATTAGGCTCAAAAATTGTCTTTAATTTTACTTAGAATTATTAAACATTGGAGCTTTTCCAAGACCTTCAAGGTTCCTAATGCCCTTGTAAGGTAATTTATGTTTTAAAAAAATGTGTTCTTTGTTTCTAAGCATGTTGAGTGGCTAGAAACCCTAACAGGTTCTAGGGTTATTGATAATCTTTTTCTGATGCATGTTTAATTGATTCAACTCTCAAGCATGGTTTAATTCTTGGTTTTTATTCAAATCAAATCTAAATTTAATGAAGGATCGAGAGATGAAAATAATCTTGGTTTGAAAGTTATTAATTGAAGGACCGAGAGGTGAAAATTAGTAATAGGAAGAGAGAACTGAATGCAATTATTTTCTGTCTCAAAATGAAGAATTAAATTGTAGGATTTAATTAGATAATTATCAAGATTGACTAATTTTGTGTTCTTGAGATCGTGAGGAGATAGTCACAATTTAGTAATCTAGGGTTTAATTGTCTAACCAAGGAATTTAATCCATCTGAATCTAATTTATTCCCCATTGCTGAGTTGATGAATTTGCATGTTGATGATTTGATTATCTGCCCTGGAATCTGTATTTTTAATTATTGTTTTCAAAAAGCTTTACTTTTCAGCATTGCTGTCTTTAAATTCCAAAACCAAAACCCTATTTTAATTTTCTCAAACAATTGTGGTTTAAGAACTATGGCTAGTACATAGGATAGTTTCGATATACACTCTCTGTGGGTTCGACCACCTTAGGGTGTAATAAATTTATTTGCATCACTATGTTATAATCTATCTGTAATTTTTACAGTGATCATTCTTCAATGACTAAATGTTTTGAGTCGCTAAGGACCATATCCATTTCCTTGCACTATTTTCTTGTTTAGCAAGCAGGTTCTACGTTCAACATGAATATCACAAAGCTTCCAACATATTCAATGGAGAAATTCATCATCTGGAAGAAAAGGTCAACCATCCACCTTAAAAGTGTACATCCGAAAATGGTAGACGTCATAGAGCGTAGATCTTAAAAGCCAACACTCAACTTGGAGGTGCTGATGGACCAGACATGATAGAAAGTTATACAACGAGTGGACCTAAGAAGACAAAAGATGTGCCCAGCATGACTCAATTGCTCATGAGTTGAATCTATCAGCTCTACATGAGGCATTGGTTGAAGAGGTAAGGGTTCAACAATGCCAAAGAATTTTGGGACTATCTTGGAGGCTTGTGCCAAGAAACTGATCAAATGAAGAAAAATAAATTTCAAGTCTGCTTCGACAAATATGAATCGTTCCAGATGCTTCCCGGAGAAAGCATTGAGTCCATGAATGATTCGACACAATTGTGAGTGAGCTTAAGGCTCTGGACAGAGTATATTCCACTGCATATCTCAATGCAAAATATTGTCCAAAATGTCGAGGGAAGATTAGTTTCTCAAAACAACCAGTTCAAAGGAGAAAGATTTGTCAAAGATCTCAACCAATGAGCTATTTGCTCAGCTCCAAGCTCACGAATAGGACATTCAAATGGCAAACAAGAATGAAGTTGTCAGAGTACTCAGTTCACCAAACCAGAATGTTGATGACACAACATACTTTGTCAAAAAGGATGCCAAGTGGAGACCCAAAAATGTCCTTCCAAACTGACAGACAAGATGGTCAGTCAAGCTCATCGATGAAGGGGATACCTTCCACATCAACCTCCTACTAGAAGAAAGTAGGTGTAGAGCAAGCTACAGAAGATACAGTCTCTGACACGACATCAGTTGGAAGTGAACAAGTCGCCGATCAACCAGTTCTAGGAAGCAAAATTGTTCCAGAAGATTTCTATCTCACAGAAGTGCCAGTTGTTGGAATAAGCAATCCAGAACCGTTCATACGGCCAGTTCAAGTAAGTGAGCTACATAGACCAAAATGGCTGAGACATCACCCTGAAGAAGCAATGTTAGATGATGTTACTAATCCTATCAGAACGAGGCACGAAAACGTGCTACATTCATGTTATATTTCCCAATCAGAGCCAACGAAGAATGGAGAAGCTCTACAATCGCCGAACCGGATCAATATGATGCAAGAAGAGCTTTCTGAGTTCACCTGCAACAATGTTTGGTACTTGGTGGAGAGGCCAACCTATCAATCTGTAAAGCACCAAGTGAGTTTTCAAGAACAAGCGAGATAAAGCTGGTAACATAGTCATGAACAAGGCGAGACTAGTTGTCATGGAACACATGCAATGTGAAGGCATAGATTTTGATGAGACCTTTGCACTAGTTGTCAGACTGGAAGCTATTAGGCTATTCTTAGCCTATGCAGCGTATCACAATTTCACAATCTATCAGATGGATGTGAAGATTATTTTTTTATCACAGAAATCAGAGGATGTCTACATGGAGCAACCTCCAGGATTTGAAGAAGGCACAAAGGTATACAAATTGGGGAAAGCTTTTTATGGGTTGAAGCAAGCATCGCAAGCTTGGTATGAGACCTTGTCTCAGTTCCAACTAGAGAATGGAATCATGAAAGGGAAGATCGACATAAATTTCTTCCTCATCAAGGATGTTGAGGACATTTTACTGGTCCAGATTTATGTTTATGACATCATCTATGGATCTAGGAACTCATCTTTTTGTGAAAAGTTCGCCCAACTCACTTTTAGATGAGTATGATGATTAAAATGACATACTTCCTAGGACTTCAAGTACATCAGTCCTAAGAAGGAATTTACATAAATCAAAGGAAGTACACAAAAAATCTCATAAACAAGTTTTGTCCATTAAAGACAAAAACTCTTAGGATTCCGATGAGTCCAAGTGCGCAGATCACTATTGATGAAGAGGGAGAACCAGTAAGTCCCACTAGCTATAAAGGAATCATTGGATCCTTGTTTTACTTGACAGTCAGTAGGTCCGATATCTCTTATGTTGTTGGAGTGTGCGCCAGGTTTCAAATTAATCCGAAGAAATCGCATAGAGACTGCCAAGAAGATCATAAGGTACCTTAAGTATATAGAATTTCTAAGAATTTAATATCCAAAATATGTTGAACTTACATTCGGACTTTGGAGGATGCAAAATTGTGAGATACATTATGTGATATGCATGCTTCCCTGCATTAGGCTTGTGTATAGGGTCTCCATGAGCTTAACCCCAATGATAGTGTCATATTTTTCATATTTAGTGTCCCCCACTTAAATAATCCTTCTTAGAAGTTTCTTTTGGCAAAAGTATAAAACCGAAATAAGAATACTTAAACCCAATAAAATAGTAGGTAATGATTAATTACAAATAATAATGGTTACACAAACTTTATATTTATTATCTCTTAGCTTATATATTGTGTATAACCATATTTGAAAGTTCACTTTGGACAGAAAAATAAGAGTAATAATAATAAGTTGAAGTTGTGTTTTAAGGAAGGTCTCCAACAATACTATCTAATGTCTCACAATTTTATGAGATGAATCGATCTATTATCATGGTAAAAGTAAAAGAATTGATCACTTAACGCAAACCAATCAATTAACATAAAAATAATTGATAGTTTAAATTATAAATTAGACAATAATTGCAAAGACCAAAAAAAAATAATTCAAATATTGATCGGCTAACATAAAAATAAATCAATTATCTTTATGCCCTATACCTCCAATTTATTCATTAGTGGTTGATTCTTGAAGCATGAAAATAAAAATCAACCAATTACATTAATCTCACATAACACAATCTACAAGACCATCTCGCATAAATTTTTTACCTTATTTTTAAGGTATATGTAGATATATATGGGATATACATATTTGAGGCGACATGCATTACTGAACAATTGGAGATAGGCTCGGGACCATTGTTGTGTAAAACAACAAACACAATACAAAAATACAAAATATATATATATATATATATAGCTAGAAAGAATAAAATTGCATGGTCACTTTCTACCTGTCAATTCCACCACTGCATCCTCCACAAGCTCCTCCAGCAACTCCCTTTCAATATCCTGGCCAAAATTATCCACCTCCAGTCTCAAATTATCCACCCACCCACTCCCCACCACCTCCTTCCTCACCACCCTGTCAACCACCAGGCTGTTGCCGTCCCCACCCTCACATTTGGCTTCACCTGAAAACCTTACACTTATCCGATCCCACACCTGGTCCAAGATGTTGTCCTTGGCTTCGACTCGTTGGGTGGGACCTGACCCGTTTCCTGCAATTTCGACCAACACTGCATTTACACAATCAAAAACAAGCATCTGCATTGATCTTTTCTGCCTTCGCTTCGCCTCATGCAGTGTATCCTTGTCACTTAGATCAATGCACTTGTCTCTTAAGGATGGGTTCAGAGGGCTTTCAGCTGAGTGCCATTTGGCCACGAATGAGTTCGATTCCTGCAAACCAGCCGCTGAGAGTATTGTCTCAACTAGATGGAACCATTCTTGTTCCCATTCTTCTGTTCCTTGGACCTCCTTGATAGGATATGATGAGGCTGTGTCCATGCAAGAATCATCCCACGATAGAGTGCGAGCAATAGAACCAATAGGTGGCGATTTGTCAATCAAGTTCGAAGTGATCAATCTGTCTGGCAATTCACATCCTGAGAAGATGGTTGGACAAAATAATTAGCAAATATGTAGCCATTGAGAAACTCGGGCGATGTGAGATAATAGTACCGTGTTGATCAGGCTTGTCACAATGGGGAAACACTTTCATGGTGTGATCACACTCTTCAAAGGGTGGTTCTAAGACAGATATTGGACTAGGCTGGTCCTGATTCTCACTGGGATTTCCAGATGCAATAAGTTCTGATGCGGAATACCGTGCCTGCAATGTCAAAACACATGATTAGTCTCCAGTTGAAATTTAAATAAAATAAATGATATGGTGATCAAAACTTTAAGAAACAAACAAAAGTAAAATATAAAATTCCTTAAAGCCCTGAACAATAAAGTGAACTGTATATTTCACTTCTCACTAGCTATATCTATAATACTGTCTTGTTCAAATCTCAGCAATATTCAACTCTTCATTGGTATCTTTGACTTCTTATTGATAGTCAAACTTCAAAGTCGCCAGACCAGTTCTAAGTTTTGCAAAAAACTATCTACGCTCATTCATGAAAAGAACACATGGAATGAATTTAGTGGATGAATGGTTATAGTAAACAAGTACATTACATGATGAGCATACCTCGGGAGATCTCAGGCCCTGCTTAAAAATTAGATCCGAAAAAGATGCTTTATTTGATGGCTCCAGCAGATCAGCAGGCCCCTTCTCAATTAGACTTTCAGCTTTAAAACTGTCAAAATCTCCAGGACAAGGGCGGCATTCACCTTTGGTTTCTTTACCAGTCTTCTTGTTCTTTGAGGAGAAAAAACTAGAAACTTTCCCTTTGAATGATGATTTAGAACTTCTGAGCTTTATGTCCTCCTTAGTAGTTTCCGTTTTATCCTTGTTAGAAACTGAAACGTCTGCATTTAGCCCGGTTCCTAACTGAGTAGATGATACAGGAAGAGATTTTGACCTCGTGAGATTTACGGTTGAACTATCCACACTTATGTTCATCCTCTGTTCACTAAATACAAGAGGATTTGCATCCTTGGACTCTTGATTGGAACTGCCTCCTTCACCAGGCAAAGCTACCTTCTTGGCCTCAGAAAGAGCAAGCATTTCACCCAATGTACTGGAGCTTCTACGAACATGTCTTTGTTCTTGACAGCTCCCAGTAGATGCCATCATGGCCCATCTTTCAGAGAGGCGTTTCTTAGCTTCTCTGCAAACTGAAGACTCTGGAGAATAATATGCTCTACCATAAGAGGAGGATGAGTATGGACTACCAAGCCTATTAGCATAATCCCAAGAGCGCCTAGATATAGGGGATACAGATTCAGAATCACTTAGATTACCAGCTGGATACTCAATTTCCGATCTATTGAATGAACTTTCATCAGCAATATAGCCATTAGAAAACACTGAAGATATCAAGGTTTCATCTCTGAGCTTCCTGCCAAGTTTTTCACGCATTTGTTGAGTGATTGCTTTTGCAACTTCTCTGGATTCTAGATTCTCATTGTCTTCTTCGTCCCCAAAAGACTCTTCATCATGTACCCTCGCTGATTGGGATTGTGGAGAATCCACAGCCTTATCATCAAGTATTTTCCCAAGACTTGGTTTTAAAACTACTATTCGAGTCGGTTGAGAAGGATTTTCATAATCCTTCCAACTTGCAGAAGGGGAACTTACCAGATGGCCTTTTCCCAAGCCGGTCAGCTGAACAAAGGCACATTTGTCCATTAGTTTTTCTTCTGTATTCCCAGCTCCTGCAACGTGGTGACTCCCTGCCATCTTAGAAGGTCTAAGAACTGTGATACGCTTCGTATCTGGAGGAGGTGGAACGGACTGCAGATCATAAAGTTGCTGAGAAAACAGAGAATTTGGTTCCTGTAGACACTTGAGAAATAAGTCTTTGTTCGAATTTAAAACTTCTAATGCGTCTTGGAATTGCTTAGACTGGCGAAGTTTTTCATCCATTGACAGGCGCTTTGCTTCAACAAATTTCTGGCGAACAAAAGCCAACTTTTTGTCCTTTGTAATTTCGTCATATTTTCCCTTACGTGTAAATTTCTTTGATTGCTGCCATGTTTCATGAACATCTTTGTACTCATCTGGCTCTACATAGTGAAAGAATCCACTCTGTTGCTCCCAGTCACTAATAGGAATCACTGAATGGCGACGAGGATGGCCTTTGAAATGGCTTTTTTGCATTGTTGAGGCAGGTTCCTGTTGTGGTAGGGAATCAAGCCCCATCAACTTTGCAACCAAATTAGGTGGACTACGTCTAGAGTCCACTTCATTGCACATCTCTTGGGCAATGAGCATCTTCACAGGTGTAACATTTGATTTTTTGTTTGAAAATCTGTTTGCATACTCGGATACAATCTGCAAGCCAGGCACCAGAATAAAAATATATTTAGTTTCCATGCAAAATCTTGAAAATATATGGGGACCGTTTCCATATATATCTTTAATTCCAACACTAATAAAATAGTTACCACTTTTTCTTCTATTTGATCAAAAGATGGGCTCATACTTGATATATCTGATCTGCTCCTTGAGACAGGCGAGCCTGCAAAAACGTTGCAACTATGTCAGATCAACTAAAGCAAAATGCTAATAAAACTAAAACTCCCATGCCCCTAAATGATAAAAAACTAAATAAAACATATGGCAAAAAATACTGTTTCAGAAGCCAATACTATGCAGGGCAACTAAGAATCAGATTTGAAACTATGCGATTCACATCAGAAAATATATTAGAAATTCCAGAAACCTTTTCCAAATCACGAAAATTCAGAAACGGACCGTGGACCAGAAGGAAAAAAGCACAGTAAACCACTCCAAAAAAAATTAGTATTATGCAAAAGATCTAACTAATGGCATCTTCGAATGTACATCACCTGCATGAGAATTTTATAATTCAGAAAAGAAAAAACAGAATGTAGTAGAAAACACAAGTAAAAAGAGTAAGCACCATCTCGATGAGGTTTATCAGTGAGAAGCCTGCTTGGAGATACCCCAATGTTCAACTCGAACAAGTTCACCATTCTTCCCAAGCATCCTGGATGTGTGGTTTCAAAATTGTGATTTTTGTCATTGTGAGAAGTACCATTCATCTCAATATCTGGTAGAAAAGAAATTCTTCCACATTGAATATCTTTACTTCAGATAAAAACAAAAATAAAACCAATAAATTAATAACCGGAAGAAAAAGCAGAGATCCAGCAAAAAAAAAAAGGACTTAGAAAGGAATCTGCAGCTTTCAAGATAAAGTAGAAAAGCAACTTCCGTAGAATTTCAACCACCTCCTCCACCAAAACCCCTAGCAGCTAGCACTCAGAAAATGAAAGAAAACTAGGCAAACAAATTGATAGTAAGGGAGAGGGACGGAAGTGATAAGTTTGGCCTTGAAAAGACCAAAATTGCCTAGATTAATTAGAATGGAGAGAGGGAGAGGGGAGTTGAGGAAATATAAACAAAAATATAACTTATTTGTAGACACTGCTCTGAAACAGAAAAAATTACATGTAAACATGAAACCTCACATTAATAGGTTGCATCACATAAAAAACTTCACCTTCCCACCCAAAAAAAAAGGTAAAATAAAAAAATAAAAATAAAAAATCTTCTCATTACAAAACCTAATCACCACATTTTATGAGGTTAAGAAAATTAGGAAGATCAAATCGTTATTTATTTATTTTTTTGGGAAAAAAAAAATCGTTTTAATTTAACCAGCATTACCGTTCATAAAAAAATACCATCAAATTTTCAAAATTCACATTTCAGCTGAATTTGTACATTTTCAGAACAATAGAGAAAGGTAAACTTTTGGATACGAAAATCGAAGTGAGAAAAGCAAGATTAGTTCGAAAGCTAACTATAAGAATAAGCTTCAATTAATCCGCAAAATGAGCTAACCGAAGCGGTAAATATAAGAAATTAAACAGCATGCTAAAGTGGAGAGGGGAAAAAAAGGCAAGAGTGCAAGACTTTATTCAAAAATCATTTGACAGAAAGCTGCACCGAGAGCAGTGCAAAAAGAAAACCAACCAAAGGAAAATCAGATTCGGTTCATTTCTTCACCTTCGGAAATCGAGATCCGACAAGAGTACAAAACCAAAATAACCGTAGAGAAATCACCGCATAAGTTCCAAGAAAGTACAGCGGCTCAAACTTTTGGACTTCCAATGGCCGAGCTCTAACAATGTGAACACGAAAAAACAAATCCTCCGCACGAATGACAGCGTTTACAGACGCAAACAGCGCCGGAGAGCTCCAACCAAGCTTCAAGTTGAGAGAAGGCGGCGGACTCGCCGGACTCGTACATTCCAGTAGCAATGCCGCAGAAAGTCGCCGTGATTTCAGAGGGGGGGAGAGAGAGAGAGAGAGGGTGAGTTTTGTTTGTTTCTCGGGTGAGAGCTTCGCCTTTTGTGCTCCACCGACTGTGTGTCGGACTCGACCCGTTTTTGTTTATTCTGATTTTTTTTTTATCAGTTTCGATTACGTAATTACGTGGGTATGCCAAATAATATGTATGTATATCTACTTTGGGTATTTAAAAATATTTTCACTATAAATAAAATATATTTATAAATTAAAGGGTATAACTAAATATAATTAATATTGAAATATATTTGTTCTATTTTAATATTAAACGTTTTTCCATTGAGAATTAATTAATATGCAAATATATCCCGCCCAAAAAATGATGCATAGCCTCAATAGTCATTAGTCAATATCTATATACATTAAAATAGATCGGATATAAAATATGAAAAGTTATAGTTACATTAATTAAGTTAATATTTATGGAAACAACAATTACATAATTCTAACTAAAATTAAGCTTAGAGATTCTCACACATATATAGATCGATATGATTTTGGTTCACATATATAGATAGATATGCAAATCAAATATTTAGATATTTCTTTTTTAAATATGTAATATTATTTTTAGGAATATAAAATCAAGGCACTAAATATTACCTATTTAAATATCTATATATTTAGGGAAAACTAATTATATATTATATTATGAAGACAAAAAAATTGAAACTAGTTTAATGGGAAAATATTTGAAAAGAAGACTATTAATTTAGTAAATCCCAATTTATGTAATATTCATTGAAAACAATTCCATTTAATTAATAGATATATGGAATAAAATTTTGTGATATGAACGAGTTTTTCACAGAGTAATGACGTTATGTTTAATGATCAATTAATATTATAACTGTATTTTATGATTGATTAGTATTAGTACTATATATAAGGTAAAATGAAGAATATAAATAATTTATAAAAAATATTAAGTACTATTTAATGATATTAAATAAATTAAAGAGTTCATAATAAAACTATTTTAAATATAAATCTTTTAGTCACCATGGTGCCAAAATAAATTTGATTGAAGAAACTAAGTTGGACATGACTATTGATAAAAAAAAATTGTTATTTTCTTATGATTAATTAATCACGAGTTTTAGAATTATCTCTCAGTTAAATTGTGAACCTCAACTTAAAAATATATGTACTACATAAAAATTAGATTGATGATTTTATCAAATTTTTAGGAAACAAATATGGATTCAAAATATCAGGGGTGACAATTTTTGATCCGATCCGATAATCCGATACGAATCCGCACGATAATTACGGATACAGATTGAGGCTTATCGGATATGGATCCTTATCGGATCGACACGATAAGGACACGAAAATTTCGGATCGGATTCGAATTGGATATGGATCGGATTGGATAATTCATTAAACGGATCGGATTCGGATTGGATACGGATATCCGTTAATAAATTAATAAAAATTATTTATTTTTAAAATATAATAATTAATTAATTGATTTTGATATATTAATATAGATTTATAGTTCTTTCAAAAACTCAAATATCTTGGTTCTTCATTATTCGTGTCCCATTTTATTAATTCACCACTAAAAAATGTGTTTATTTATCTATTAATTATATTTTTTAATATTTATTTTCTTCTACTATCAAAATTTAATAACTTTCTTTTTTTCTCAACTTCAAGTTTTCATTTAAGTTGTATCAACGGATTAACTAAAAGGTGGGATCTTAAATTTAAATGTTGATGAAAGTATTGTAGATTTTCATTCATTATCTCAACTCTTTCAATTTCACCATGATAGATTAAAAGTATTTATCATAATTTATTTTATTTGTTATAAATCTTAAAGTTTTAATTAATATTTTTCTCCCTCAAAATTGGAAGTGAAGTATTGACGACTAAGGTGAAAGATTGATCAGTATTTAGAAATGAGCATGTTTGACCACTAGAATTGGAATTTAAGATTTATCTATGTATTTTCGGATATTTGATTGAGGATTTTAGTTTGAAATGAAGTTGTAGTTTTATTTATTTATCAAACGCATTATTTGAACAATCAAATATGAATATTTTGTGTTATCTTATCAAAATTCTATTGGATTATAATCGTGTTTATTGAAACGGATTCTTATTGAATTAATCCGATTTGGATTCTTATCGGATCTTTATCGGATCGGATACATAACGGATCATTCGAATTGATACTTATTAGATCCTTAATAGATACGGATCGAATTCGTGTGGATACGGATTTAAGCTTAATGGATCGGATACGGATTTTGATTTTTCTTAACGGATCGGATACGGATTTGATCTTAACAGATCGAATCGATAACGGATTGACACGATAAGGATCCGATCCGCACGAATTGTCACCCCTACAAAATATATATATATATATATATATATATATATATATATATATATATATA